>CAUYLG010024155.1:0-10586 GCA_963573385.1 Cacajao melanocephalus
CCCGCCGCACTCCCGTCATCCCCCACCCGCCGGGTTACAGTGTGTCATTTTTTAACTTTTAAAAAAAAAAAAAAAAAAAAAAAAAAAAAAAAAGACACTGTCATGTAAATAAGGGCTGTCCAGGGTTCTGAAACAGTAAACAAATGAGTCCTCAGAAAAGGTCTTATAAATGGGCAAATAGAAGTAATCCAGCTTTTTCCTTTGAAAGTGAAATTCATGAACCAGTCCTAGCAGGAACACAGTGTTGTAGGAAGAACTTGGGCTTTGTAGCGAGATCTGGGTGTGAGGCCTTGGCTGCCACTTGACTAGCTTAAAGACCTTGGGTCAGTTAGTCAACCTCTGGGCTTAGAACACAGTCATTAAAAAGGGTAGGGATGACAATATTTACCTAAAGAGGTGTCAGGGGTCACAGTGGTTTGCCCTCACACTAGATTTCTTCGTTGTTTCAGATTTCTTTGTAAATTTGGTTATCATAAAATTGACTAATTGTAGGGTGGTATGGCTTCAAAGCAGGAGCTCAAAGTGGTAGTTGCTTAACATGGCATGTCTAGAATTTACTGGATTTAAAAAATCTTTGTTGCTCAAAATAACTTGTTATATGATGGATGGAGATGCTTTAGGGAGAAATCTGGTTTATTTAAGTCTAAGCTGGTATTGTTACTACTTGAAATTCGTAGTGTTGGAGAACTATGCTGGAAATTTTTAGGATGATCTGGGTTAGTCTGCTTTTATGTAATAAACCTGTTTTTAAACTTGAAGATGACTAAAGCTCTTGCATGTGAACAGTTGCTAGTTTTAATTTATTTAAAGGAACCATGAGCACTTGAAAGTTTCCCTTGATCTTAAACACAATTGTGTATTCTCAGGAGGCATCTCTGATTAACCCAGGCTGTAGTAGAACAAGCCCAGAGCTGATGCTTCTCCTTAGAAACTCGAGAGATGAATGTGACTGATGTTTTTCTTTCTCCCTCTTCTTTTTCCTTTTTTAAGAGACAGGATCTTGCTCTGCTGCCCAGGCTGGAGTGCAGTGGTGTGACTGTGGCTCAAAGCAGTCTCCAACTCCTGGCCTCAAGATATCCTCCTGCTTTAGCCTCCCAAAGTGCTGAGGTTATAGGCATGAGTCACTGCACTGGGCAAGACTTGGTTTCTGTATCTGTAAAATGGGGAGAATAGTTACAGTCTTGTGAAGGATCAAACCTGCGCTGTCTAGTACTGTAGCCACTAGCTCCCTGTGGCTGCTTTAATGTAAATGTTTTAGAATGAAAGCTTCAGTTCTTCAGTGGCACTGGCCACATGTTAAGGGCTTGATAACCACAGGTGACCGGTGGCTACGGCATTGGACAGCACAGAAGAGAACTTCCCATTATGGAAGAAGTTTCTGTGGGACAGTACTGGTGTGAGGCAGGTACAGTGCCCAGTCCTTGGTTAGGACACATAAGGCCAGCTGGGGTTATCATTATGACCGCGATCCTGATTCTTCATGAAGTCCCAAATCTAGGCCCACTACAAGGGTGAGGGAAGTGAGATGAGGGCTTCTGGTGAGAACTTACAAAAAAGAAGAGACAAAACAATTGTGGAGTTTTGCTGGTGAGGAGATGAGAACAGAGGTAGCCCAACCTCAGCTCCCCCCTGCAGAACAGAAGAAAGAGACAGGGAAAAACAGAGTCTTGCTCTGTCACCCAGGTTGGAAGGCAGTGGTGTGATTATAGCTCACTGTAGCCTCAAACTCCCAGGCTCAAGCAATCCTCCTGCCTCAGCCTCCTGAGTAGCTGGGTAACTACAGGTGTGTGCCACCATGCTCACCTAATTTTTTTGAAGAGATGGTGACATAGTTTGGCTGTGTCCCCACCCAGTTCTCATCTTGTAGTTCCCATAATCCCCACATGGCATGTGAGGGACCTGGTGGGAGACAGTTGAATCATCGGGGTGGTTACCCCCATGCTGTTCTTGTGATAGTGAGTTCTCATGAGATCTGATGGCTTTATAAGGGACTTTTCTCCGTGTGCTTGGCACTTCTCTGTCCTGCTGCCATGTGAAGAAGGACATGTTTGCTTCCCCTTCCACCATGATTATAAGCTTCCTGAGGTCTCCCCAGCCATGTGGAACTGTGAGTCGATTAAACCTCTTTGCTTTATAAATTACCCAGTATTGGGCGGTTCTTTATAGCAGCGTGAGAATGGACTAATGCAGGTGGGGTCTCACCGTGCTTCCCAGGCTGGTCTCAAATTCCTGGCCTCAAGTGATCCTCCTGGCTCAGTCTCCAAAAGTGGTCTGATTATGGGTGAGCCACCATGCCTGGCCCTTTCTCTTTTAAAATCATGTACTTTTATAGTCTACTAGGCTGTACTTCATTACTGTTTTAAAACTTCTTATTTACTAAGCTGAGGTAAGGAATATTATAGGAGGAGATTCTGGACAGCCATCTCTAATCTGGAAAGACTGCTCCATCTGGGGTTTTTAGACTCCATTATCAGCTTTTCTTTGAGTCTTCTTATGAAGATACTGTTGTAGAAAACTAGGGAAATACGATGAAATTAGCGTGTCTGCAGAGCAAAATATTGGAGTGATGTATTTTAAATTGCAGCAAGTGGCTAATTTGGAGTCCTGCCTTGGCATTACAATTATTTGTCACAAAGAGCAGCCATATCAGAAAAATAATCTCATTATTTAAAATTTTATTTATTTATTTTTTCCGAAAGTTAGCTCAGTGCAGTGATTCTAAATCTCATTTAATTGTATTGTGATTGAGGAGGGAAAAGTGAGCACTGTTTATGCCAGATGTCTCAGGTGCCCGCAGCCACAACATTGATCAGTACCTTTCATTTTCTCTGCCATTTTTTCCTTCCCCAACCACAAAAGAGTGACTTTGTACTCCTCTGCCCTCTTGGGCCTTTGGTGGGAGGGGGTGATGGTGGTAAACCTTCCATTTAATTTTTGACAGTTTGGTAGGTTTTGCATTTTATTATCCGTGTTTTTTTGAAGTTTTTTTTTTTTTTTTTGAGACAGGGTCTTGCTCTGTCACTCAGGCTGGCATGCAGTGGTGCAGTCATAGCTCAGTGCAGTCTCAACCTCTTAGGCTAAAGCGATCCTCTCACCTCAGACTCCCAAATAACTGGGACTGCAGGTGCACACCACCATCCCTGACTGATATAAAACATTATTTTTCTGTAGAGATGGGATCTTGTTATGTTGCCCAGGCTGATCTCAAACTCCTGGACTCGAGCCATCCTCCTGCCTCAGCCTCTCAAAATGCTGGGATTACAGGCCTGAGCCACTGCACCTGGGCAGTTTTAATATTTTAAGAGGTTTGAGTTACCCTCAGGTCAAATGAGATATGCCAGGACCATGTGCTGTGGCTAAAGTAGTCCCTGGCTCCCTGTGTCTGATGCCCATTTGGTGAAGGGATACCGTTGCATCTGGGTGTCTGCTGCAGTGCATCTGTTGTTCCTGCCTCCACCCTCCACAGCACTTTCTTCAGAGCTAAATTGATCTGCCTATAGCTTGCAAAATGTCCCATGCAAATTCCCATCTTCTGGCTCTCCATGTATTTTCCCTGTTTGCAGTTGCCTCTTTTCCTGCCTCTGTAAGTGCTGCTGTCTTTTTATTGTTTTAAAACTTATTTGTGGACCCACCTTCCTTACTGAGTTCTTGATCCTGGCCCAGCCCTGAGAGATTCCTTCCCCTGGTGAACTTGAGAGTGTATACCTGTGGAGCAAGCTGTGCCATGGGGTGCCAGACAAAAATGTTGAAACTTACATTTTTATTTTCATTTCATCCTTTTAAAAGGTCAACTTATGTGACTTTTTAAGATATAGAACACATTTTTGGTTTATAAATGACATGGGATGGAAAGAACATAAATAAAATTTACTGGCTGGGTGCAGTGGCTCATGACTGTAATCCCAGCACTTTGGGAGGTTGAGGTGGTTGGATTACTTGAGGTCAGAAGTTCAAGACCAGCCTGGCCAACATGGAGAAAGTCGGTCTGTACTAAAAATACAAAAATTAGCTGGGTGTAGTGGTGCATGCCTGTAGTCCCAGCTACTCCGGAGGCAGAGACGGGAGAATCACCTGAACCTGGGATGTGGAGGTTACAGGGAGCGGAGATCGACACTGCACTCTAGCCTGGGTGACAGAGTGAGACTCTCAAAAAAAAGGAAGGAAGAAAGAAAGAAGAAGGAAAATTTACTGTGATCAAGAAAGGTTTGTGCTTATTTGCCCCCCCCCCACAAAAAAAAAGAAAGGAAGGAGGGAGGAAGGAAGGAAGGAAGGAAGGAAGGAAGAAATTTACTGTGATCAAGAAAGGTTTGAGCTCATCATGTCTGTTTACCACATGCACTTAACAAATATCAAATACCACTTTATATCTTCATATCATTGGTTTTTTCTTTGTTTGTTTAAGAGACAAAGTCTTGCTCTGTTGCCCAGGCTGGAGTACAGGGGCACAATCATGACTTCCTACATCGTCGAATTCCTGGCCTCTAGCAGTCCTCTGGCCTCGGCCTCCTACATTGTTGGGATTACAGGTGTGAGCCGCCGTGCCTGGCCTACATCATCGTTTAAGTCCAGTCTGTTCACCTAGTTTGCAAGGACTGTGTCTTGTATCCTTGAGATAGCGCAATTTTGGGATTGGTGTTTGCATAGTATGTCACAGGTTGTAGATGCTTCGTCAGCATTTGCAACAGAGGATAATGAAGATGATACTAGAGAGCTAAGTTCACCAAACCAGTACCCCTGTGTGTGTGTGTCTGTGTGTGTGTGTGTGTGTGTGATGAAAAGGAGAGGGTATGAGCTGGAGCACCTCATTCTCTTGCAGACTTGAGTTTCCATGCAGCCACAGACCTTCACCTGGAATGAGGCCATTTATGTGTTTTTTTTTTTTTTAACACAATTTTAGATTTACAGAAACATTGAGAAGATAGTACAGAGTGTTCCTGTGTATCTTTTACCCAGGCTCCCTGTTGTTAACATCCTACATTAATGTAATACATTTGCCACAATTAAGGAACCAGTATTAATATATTGTTATTAAACAAGTCTGTACTTTATTCAGTTTCTTTAATATTTCTCCTGTGTCTTTTTTTCTCTTCCAGGATACCACATTACATTTAGTGGTTATGCTCTTTGGGCTCCCCTAGTCTGTTCCTTGTTTGGAAAGACCTTGACAGCTTTGAGGAGTACTGGTCAGATATTTTGTAGAATGTCCCTCAGCTGAGATTTGTCTGATGTTTTTCTTATAATTAGACTGGGGATGTGGGTTTTTGGGAGGAAGACCACAGAGTTAAAGTGCCATTCTCATTATATTACATTGAGGGCATTGAGGGCATGTGCTCACAACATGACTTGTCACTTGGTCACCTGGCTGAGTAGTGTTTGTCAGCTTTTACCCTGAAAAGTTGCTCTGTCCTCCCTTCCCCACGGTATGTGAGTACAGGGTCAACTCTTAATGGGTGGCAAGCTATGCTCCACCTCCTTGCAAGAAAGTGTCTATAGACATTATTTGAAGTTCTTCCGTATAGCAGACTTAACTCCCCTCCCCTCTTGCCCTTCTTTTCTTTTCTCTCTTTTCTTTTTTGTCTCTTCTTTTCTTCCCGTTTCCCTTCCCCTTCCTTTTCCTTGACAGGTCTTGCTCTGTAGTCCAAACTGGAGTGCAGTAGCACAATCATGGCTTACTGCAGCCTTGAATTCCTGGGCCCAAGTGATCCTCTGTTTATTTCTTTATTCATGCGTTTACTTATATCAGTGTGGATGCATGGATATTTATTTTATACTTTGGGTTGATTCCACGGTATTGTTTATTTGTTCTTATGCTGTAACAGCTTTGGCTATTGGGAGCTCTTTCAGTTGGCTCCTGGGTGCCCCACTGACATACTCATTTTTTTCTTTTTTAAGCATTTCCTTATTTTCTGGCATTTCAAGAAGCTACAGACTCATCTTGTATATTCCCTGCACCATTCCTAGGATCAGCCTTTTCTTTAAGGAGTTCTGTTTCCTATTGCTGGAGAGTGATATTAGAAATCAAGATCTGGGCCGGGCACAGTGGCTCACGCCTGTAATCCCAGCGCTTTGGGAGGCCGAGGCAGGCAGATCACTTGAGGTCAGGAGTTCGAGACCAGCCTGGCCAACATGGTAAAACCCTGTCTCTACTAAAAATACAAAAATTAGCCTAGTGTGGTGGTGCATGCCTGTAATCCAGGCTACTCGGGAGGTTGAGGTAGGAGAATCGCTTAAACTCAGGAGATGGAGCTTGCAGTGAGCCGAGATCACGCCGTTGCACTCCAGCCTGGGTGACAGAGCGAGACTCTGTCTCAAAAAAAAAAGAAAAAGAAAAAGAAAAGAAGCCAAGATCTGGGTGCTGGGTTGGCTCATTGCTTCTGGGGCATTTTTAATAGATTTTTGATCCTCTGCTTCCTGTACCTAATCTTTGGGGTTGTGGGGAGGGGAGGAGAGAGCAACTTTGGGACCTCTTTGAGACAGATGAGTTGAAAGGACTCTGTCCATGTTTTCTCCCTGTCACTTAAACTGTTAAATACCACCATAAACATTCTATATACCATGTTTGCAGTAGTAACTGCATTATAGTGGTATTGGCAGAATCTTATTTTTCTTTTCAGAGTAATAGATATATGAAAAATAGATTTGATTTACTTCCTCCAAGAGCACCTTAATCTCTAAGAATATGAACGAAACCTCTTTGGCTTAAGAATTTAGTTAGAGAGGATTATTTTGTGGGCTGGGGTAGGGGGGTGTGTCTTTCAGCATTGAAATTACTGAAAGGGATTGTAGGCAACTCCTTGAATTGGTAAAAGTTCAGATGGAAATTCTACCAGCAAGCCTCTTGAAACATGTGGGGCTGAAGACTTATTTTGATCTGTTTACTGAGCTTTGTTTTTCCTTTTATTACGGAAAATTTCAAACGTACACGAAAGTAGAGTGAAGTAGTATAGTGGGCCCTCACATTTCTACCACCCAGCATCCACGGTATTTTAATTTATGTTTCATCTTTACCCTTCCCTCTGCCCTGGCCCTTGTTTTGACATAAATTTCAGCAACAGATCAATGCAGCAGAAATTGCTTCAGGAAGAAGTAAGGGTGTTTTTATAAAACAGGTTGGCTTGTGTGAAGATCACCTAGGTATTTGTAGAAATGTTGATTTCTGGGTCCCAAACTAACCAACTGAATCAGAATGCTGAAGGTTGGGCTGGAAGTCTTCATTTACAGTACTTTTCTGGTTATTTCTCCTCTCGTCCCCTCACTGCCACAACACACGTGTTTTATCTTCTGTATACAAAATAATATCAGTTATTTACTGGAAATCTGTTGACTTGTGTAACTAGTGAGAATCAAGGAAAGAAGGAAAACATTAAATTCAATTAAAAACTTCAGATTTTAAAATGAATGCCAACACCTGAAATCTGAAGAGCTCACTCATCCTGAGCAACGCGTGTAAATATCGTTCTGAAGAATCTTCCTGTGGGTACATATGCTATCACCACAAAGGAATTCAGGCACTCCAGGGCAGAACACAGTTAAAGCTCGAAATAAGTTTTTTTTTTTTTTTTTTTTTTGAATTTCACCTCCTTCTCTGGATGTCTGTGTGAATAATAATAGCCTCTTTACATTTTCTGAATATCCTGTATAAGGAAAAACAGTGAACAGGTAGTCTGACAATCAGATGCTGGCACCGTGAGCTGAGAACTTTGGTGCCATTCCCGGACCACCAGGCCTCAGCTCACTGCAACTAGAGTCAGGGTGACAGTTGACTTGCAGGGAAATTTGGAGAGCAGGTATAATACCATGACATTCTTAATTCCCCGGGTGATAAATGTGTACGCTGAGACATGAGTACCCCTGATTCACGATCTGTACAGTATCTTGCAGGGTGTTTTGTTTTTCTAGGTTAATATGTTAATAAAATAAACTTTAAAAAAGTTTATTTTTCTAATCTAACTTATTTAGATACAGCCTAAGATTTGTAGCTTATTTCATATTTTTAATAGGTACTTTTTTTAAAGCTGTTTGTTGTTATGTTTTGATATATTTACTATGGATGATTGATCTGTACAAAATTTTCTCATGATGAGCTAAAAAAAAGTTAACTGTCTCTGAAGCTGCTACATTATAATGATTGTATAATCATCAGTCGGATTTGATTAAGAACACCACAGGCTCTTGTACTAGTACAGACTATTTTTTTGGCAACATGTATGCCTTGGGTGGGAGAAAAGAATTTAGTTACGAACATCTATGATAGCGATTTTTGAGACAGGAGCTGCTCTTATTTAAAAGTGAAACCACTATCATTTTAAAAGGCTCATGTCTTTTTTCCCCCTTTTGGCTCATAGTCACAGTCCATCCCAAAACTTTGTTTTTTCTGTTTTTGCTAGACAAACAAGGAACTTGAGTTTGACATGGTATAACTCCAACCTTTAATTATAGGAAGTAAAGCTCCAAGGCATCTTGGACTTAGAAGATAAAAGAGGAGAAGTTTGCAGTCATTTTGCACATTTAAAATATCTGTTTTAACCAACTAGTAATTATAAAATTTTGTAGTTTTAGCATTTTACTGCAAAACTAAAGTGTTGTGATCTATTGGTGGCCACTCAGATTATTCACTAAATTTAAAGTATTTTTCTCATTGCAGATTCTCCTCAGAACCCTCAATAAATTAAACTTGTGACTTCTTCTTTTTTTTTTTTTTTTTTTTTGAGTTGGAGTCTCGCCCAATAGCCCCGGCTGGAGTGCAGTGGCATGATCTCGGCTCACTGCAACCTCTGCCTCTAGGTTCAAGCGATTCTCCTGCCTCAGCCTCCTAAGTAGCTGGGATTACAGGTGCATGCCACCATGCCCGGCTACTTTTTGTATCTTTATTAGAGATGGGGTTTCACCATGTTAGCCAGGCTGGTCTGTAACTCCTGAACTCAGATGATCCACCTGCCTTGGCCTCCCAAAGTGCTGGGATTACAGGCGTGAGCCACCACGTGCTGCTGTGCCTATTTAAAGAGGAAAAAAATACCCTGTCCCCATTCCTACCTGGCAGTTTGCGCCTGTAGAAGGGTTCCCTATATAGGCAGCAGCAGTTGCTTCCCCAGATCCAGCCTGTCAGTTGCTGAGCAGAGCCCCACTTGACTCTAACCTCAGACTGTTATTAAAATGCAACACCCAGACACTGATTGCTGGTAAGGCGCTGAAAAATAACCAACTTACCAAAATAGCCCCCTGGGAACACTCTCTGAGAGGCCTGCCACAGCAGTACAATCCAGGAATCTGTCATCTAACTTAGTTTTCTGTATTGAAAAGAAAATGAACTTTAATAATGATCTGATCACCATTATTAATCCTATATGCATTCAGTAGACCTAGAAAATTTTGGAACCATAAATCCTTGTCTCTAGAATTTTATAACTGAGATGCCAGTTTTACGAAGGAACTGAGGCCCAGAGAAGTTGATCAGCGAAGTCAGTCTCGTACTGCCAGTTAAGGGTAGATTCAAGAGTGAGGGGTCCTAAGTCCAGGCCAGCCGTTCACCCCAGTGAACCGAGTTGTGCTTTAAAGAACCTCTGTAGTGCAGTACACACACACACACACACACACACACAGACACACAGACACACACACACACACACACACACACACACGGAGTAGATTCAAGAGTGAAGGGTCCTAAGTCCAGGCCCCCCGTTCACCCTGGTGAACCAAATTGTGCTTTAAAGAACCTCTGTAGTGCAGTACACACACACACACCCACACACACCCACACCCACATGCACATACACACACAGAGCAGATTGAAGAGTGAGAGGTCCTAAGTCCAGGCCACCCGTTTACCGCTGTGAACCGAGTTAATGCTTTAAAGAACCTCTGTAGTGCAGTACACACACACACACACACACACACGCACGCACGCACACACACACGGATACCAGCTCCAGCCATTTCTCTGGATAGTTTTCTGTTTACTCTCTGAAAGTACTGGGATAAAGTTTTAAACTATTTATCCTAAGATTGACTCAAAGTACTAAAGAAAATTCCATATTGAAATTTAGGAAACAAAAGTGCTAGCTTCCATAATTAGGCTGAAAAAAAAATCACATTCATATTGTTTTTAAATTTGTGCCAGACGTGGTGGCTCAGGGCTGTAATACCAGGACTTTGGGAGGCTGAGGCGGCTGGATCGCTTGAGGCCAGGAGTTCGAGACCAGCCTGGGCAACAAGGCAAGACTCAGACTCTACAAAAGTTTTTTTAAAAATTAGCTGAGCGTGGTGTTGTGCTGCACCTGTGGTCATAGCTACTCAAGAGGCTGAGGTGGGAGGATTGCTTGAGACTAGAAGGTCACAGCTGCCGTCCTGTGATAGCAGAGCTGTGATAGCACCACTGCACTCCAGCTTGGAGGACAGAGTGAGACCCTGTCTCAGACAAAACAAAAAAAAACAAAAACATGGGTGTAACACACAGTGCTACTAGAATATCAGTCCCCTGAAGCCCAGGATATCATCTATTTTGTTTACCGCTGTATCCCTAGCACCCACGACAGTGCCCAACACCTCACTGGAGCTCTATCGGTGACTACCCCTTGGAAACCAGA
>CAUYLG010024156.1:0-55542 GCA_963573385.1 Cacajao melanocephalus
CTTAGATGAAAGACAACATTCGCAAATCTCTCCAGGAAAAGTCTTTCTTTATCTTAGGTTTCTTCTCCCCAGCATTCTCAGCTCTATAGTTTAAAAGAAAAGATCTAGGCGGCTCACACTTAATTTTTTTTTTTTTTTTGAGATGGAGTCTTGCTCTGTCACCAGGCTGGAGTACAGTGGCATGATCTCAGCTCACTGCAATCTCCCGGGTTCAAGCGATTCTCCTGTCACAGCTTCCCGAGTAGCTGGGATTACAGATGTCTACCACCACGCCTGACTAATTTTCGTATTTTTAGTAGAGACGGGGTTTCACCATGTTGGCTAGGCCGGTCTCAAACTCCTTACCTCGTGATCCATCCATCTTGGCCTCCTAAAGGGGTGAGATTGCAGATGTGAGCCACCACACCTACCTCTAAATATGTCTTAATGTATGTTAAATAAATCCAACAAGAAGATTTCTCTCTCTTCTACAAAATTAACTATTTCAATTAATTTTACCCTAGAAAGTCAAAACTGCATTACTATAAAAACAAAACAAATGTCAAATTCCTTTGGAAAGCTGGCCAGACACTGAAAATCCCTATTTATTTAAAACAAGCACACCTTGCCAGTGTCACACTCTCTTTGAGCCTCAAAACCTTTGGCCATCTTCACAAAATTCCTTTTCTTGGACAATAGTAGTAGTCACAGCTTATCACCTCCTGTGGACGAGACCTAAAGAAGCTTCTTCCGGTTTACCAATAAAAGCGGGCAACTCTTCTCAGTGTCTCCCAATACCTTTCCAATGTCTGAGGAAGTAGAATGCCCACCTTCAATGTGGAAAGTTCTCACTTCTTTCTTCCCGGAGAATGTGCTAGCTGAGCTTCAGGCTCTCAGCGGCATTGGGAAGCACTTACTCAGACCATTAGATGAAAGGCAGTATTTCTTTGCACATTTTAACAGTGTCTATTTCTATTGCTCCCTGTGTCCTTTCTCTGCCTTTCACTATCACTAGCAAATCCCCAGAAGGCTTCTTGGCACTGTCCGTAATTCAGCTTGCCCTCATCCAATTTTATTCTACCCTAAAGAATAAATAATGGCTCATAACTGTCACTCCTGTCACACTGTAAGCATCCTTTACATCAGAGAAGAAACTCAATGTTATGTAATTTTATTCATAATCTGAAATATTCTTAGTACATGCTTTTTCAGTATTCAAAATGTCATAGAAGAACTTGCTTAAACAACAAAAAATCTTTTGTTCCACTCTTTTAAAAAAAACATGGTTTCCTAATATCTTCCCCTAATAGGTAGATGGGTCAACCAGTAGACTACTTAAATAACATTACCTGTAGTTATCTCCTGTTTTAGAAGTACTTTAGGACATGTCAAATAGTGTAGAGAATTTTTATTTCAAAGTATGTGATCTCAGAGCAAAACTTCAAATTTTTGACTTTTTGACAGCATTCAAGACATTTTTTCTTTATTATTGTGCTCAGCAGGTTATGAGGGCTGCACAGGTAAAAGTTCAGAATGCAAAAAAAATCAATTGAACTCAAATAGAGGCTCATCACATATTGTCAAGAGATAGTTAAACCAGTACATGTTATTCTTTTCTAGTAAACTAAATAATCTTTGCATGAGACCTTCATTTTGCTGAACCTATCTCTGCAAAGATTGTAAAAATACAGCTTTCTCATATTCTCTTTCAGAAAATAAAAAGGAAATTCTCTTCCAGACTATGCTACTAGACTAATGAAGCTAGAAAAACAAAACATTTTCTTCAGTGATTATCATAAAAATGAAATTTCTCAGGTTTAATCTTGCTAACCAATCGATCTGACAGCCCATACCTACCCCTTCCACATCAGCTTGCTTCCTTGGAAGATATTGACTTTTATCTTCAGATTCTAATATTTTTTAAATGTTCTCTTTAAAATCAAATCCTGTTTATGAATGCTGTTTTTATTTATTTCTCCCACTCCAATTTTACCTTCATGCTTCCAAAAGATAAATATGTTTTGATTCCATCTTTCCTTCAGCCGTATAATCACTAAACTTTTAGAAATTTTTTAACAAGGGAACCCACATTTATACTGCTCTGGCCCTACAAACTATCAGCCAGTCTTGGCCACACTTGTCATCTAAAATCGGACGCAGGCTCTTCTTCCCCTTCCTCTGCAGTTCCTGAAACAGGTTCCAGTGACTCAGCATTCTTCGTTTCCTCCTTACTGCCATCACTGCATTCTTTATTACTGGGACTTGCCACCCCCTAAATTGGCTGCAGGATGATGCTTAATACATTGGTTCTCTGCTTCTCAGCTGACATCAAAGATATCATTTTTCATTTTGATGGTCTTATAGATAATCATTAGGGAGAAGTGATACTAATAAACATGGAGACGTTATGAAGTTACCAAGAAAGCAAATGGCAAACCACTTTTACTCCAGCCTACCTGTTTCATTACCAGGAGTGGAGCCAAAAAAGTCCATCTCCAATACACCTGAACAGTGAAGTAGGAAAGAACAAGAGGACCTCCTTGAGCCACTGGCCTTTCTGCAACCTGCTAGACTGGAAAATATCCAGTTCTCCAGGTCCTAACTCTCAAGGGAGAGAATCCCTGAAGCAGTATTTTTCAGAGGTTGTGACTCCATGAGGATGCAGCAGCAGCCAAGCTAGGTCAGGTCAGATGATGGGTCCCTCTGCTCAGTGAGATCAGGACACATTTAACTCTCGCAGTACCACTACACGATATATCCAATCACTAAGGTCATTTTGAAGAAGAGAAAACTGGTGCTTAAAGGAGTGAATTTTGCTAAGGTCACACAGCCAGTTAGTGAAGGACCTAAATCCAGACTGCCTGACTCCAGAACTTTTACTCTTGACCTCTATGCTATACCCTCTTCCACGACCCCAGTCTTAGTGCAGCGCCTCCCCATGGTCCCCCTAAAGAATCTTCACTGCTCTGTAAATAAGCAGATACAAATAGAAACAAGGAATCCTGGCCCCCAGCCCGGCTCACCAGCAGTTTCAGGCTCCAAACCCAAATCTTCAACTGCCAGGGGAGCAAGCCTGGGAGCAGGGAGAGAATGAGGCTGGGCAACAGACCTGCACCAGGAAATAGGACAGGTAAAGACACACCCTTTCTTTTTCTGGGGAGCGGCACTCAGGGGAGGATCATCTATAGAGATAAAGGCTTTAGAGGAGGGGACAGAGGCATAAGGTCACAGCAGAGGAGAAGCCAAAGGAACGAGGGTCCGTGTAACAGTGAGAGATTGCCACAGGCAGAGAGGAAAGACTTTGAGCAGCTGCTATGAACTGGAAACCATGAAGAAAGGAAGATTGCTAAGTTTGACTTTGGGGAAGGCTTCTAAGGGGAATACTGCATTAACTATCTATACTGTCCTTCTAAAGAAAGTTCAGGCCAAAAAAAAAAAAACCTTCAGGGGTCTTCAAGTCTTCCGTAGTTAGACTGCTGTTTCTTTGATGCAGTATCAACATACACCGGGCCACCTCCGCCTGACACACTGGGATTTATTTAAGTTACAGAGAGAACAAATCAGCACTTCACCGCCATTGCTACTGCTTTGGAAATAACTTGAAGCCTCTTTGGTGTGATTCATTTTCCCCATGGGTTCTGCCGCTAACTATAACTCCAGTAAATATGGGATACTTTTTTTCTAGTAAAGAGAAATCTTTTTTTAAGAAAGAAAAGACCAGAAATTAGACAGAGCTTTTAAAAAACACTTCAAAAGAAAAGGAAAATTCCAGTAAAATATAATCAGCTATCTAGAGAGCAGAAAATAAGCCACAGACACAATGACTCGATGTGTTCCTTTCAGAGTGTTAAAAATAAGGTTTCATAGTAGAGACTCAGCCAGGACTTGGTATTCTACATGAATGTTTTTGGCCCTGGAGAACTCTGTGAGCATGTGCATATATTTTGAGATAATCAGTCATCATTTAGTGAACCATTTTTCCATTATTTCGCCTTAGCAAAGTCTTCAGTAGAGTCCATTAAATTATAGTCACACACCACATAATCATCACACACTGCATAATAATGTTTTGGTTAATGACAGACTGCATATATGACAGTGGTCCCATAAGATTATGATAATGTATTTTTACTGTACCTTTTCTATGTTTAGATAGAAATTTAGCATTGTGTTACAATTGGCTACAGTATTCCACACAATAACATGGTGTACAAGTTTGTAACCTAGGAGCAATAGGTGTATCACATAGCCTGGATGTACAGTATAAGTTTGTGTGACTGTGCTTTATGATGCTTACATAAGACTGAAATCACGTAACTACACATTTCTCAGAATGCACTGCCATCACTAAGCAATGCATGACTGTATATTTACTCTTTGGGAACTGACTTCCTGATCTACAAAGCAGAGTCATGAAATAGCAATAGTCACATAATATCAGGAGATAAATTAAGGAAGTTATCTTCATCTTACCAGGGAATAATTCACCTAGTAAACAACCCAGAAACAAAGGCTAATCAGTCAAAAATAAAAATCTTGATGTCAAATTAACTCCCAAGCTGCTGCAAAGATAATTGCCTTTGTTATAAAAGCAGGTTTTCCAGATTCAGTAAAGAATGCCATTCATTCCTGGAAATAAATTTGGCTCCAGGAACAGTAGTGCAAGGCAAAGAAGAACATTTTATCTTCAAACTATAACACAAGCCACTCAAAGGAAATATAATTTTCAAGTAGGGGAGGAACTCCTATAAGTTTTACCCAGGACTTTCTTCACTAAAAGCAATAGTAAGTTATTCACTGTCATGCTATGTTCAGAATCCTAAAGAATGGAGAGTCCGTGTGCCCTCATTATTTTTCTTTTTTCTTTTTTTTTGAGATGAAATTCTAGTAAAATCAGTAGCATTTAGAACATTCACAATGTTGTGCAATCATCACCTATAGCTCTAAGACACTTTCATCACTCTAAAAGAAAATCCTGTACCATTAGTCTTCTGTCTCTACAGATTTACCTTTTTTGAATGTTTCATATAAATGGAACTATATAATATTTGACCTTTCATAACATTTTTGAGGTGCATCCACGTTTCAGCATCTACCAATACTTTATTCTTTTTCATGGCTAAATAATATTCCGTTGTATGGATATACTGTGTTTTACTTATCCATTTGTCAGTTGATAGACATTTGGGTGGTTTCCACCTTTTGGTGATTGTGACTATTGCTGCTATGAACTGGAACTCTCATTATTAACATACATACTTTATTCCTATAAAGTAGTTTATAATCCTCAGGGATTTGTATTCAACACTTCATTTGACACTCTAATAATATCCGTGCTACACATATCTCAAGATTCCTTGAAATTCAAAAGACATAAGATTCAAAGACATAATTCCAAGTCACCCATTTAGCAGAGATCTCTGTACCCCACACATAATTGTTTCTAGTCCTTCGAAACACTACCTTATTTTCATATGGGCCCAGTTTTCCTCGGGCAGGTGAGGCCACACAGATACATTTCATACTCCAAGCTCCATTCAAAACTGTGGCTAGACTTTATGCTCCTACAGAGTAGGATTATGCTTTGTTCATCATTAGAGTCTAGCAAGTAATATAGTGAGGGAGGGGAAAAGAGTTCAGAAAGGGAAGGAAAGAAAACAAGTATGAGGAAGAAAAGAAGTGGGAAAAGGACACATACTAGACAGACTCACAGTGTTATGGTTAGGAAAATATTTTCTTTGCTCCTGTAACTTCCTGAGTACTTTGCCCCTTCTCCACACAATGAATACATGAGTAGGGGAAGCCTTGGAGAAAGTCCAAATGGCAGGTAAAATCAGTGGTGAAAAATGCTTGCTGAGATCCAAGTTTCTGCCATGTCACTAGTTCTGTTTTCCTTCTCTTATGAAACATACAAAAAAACGAATATGCAAACTAAAAACAAAAACAGCAGTAGATATTTGATAAAGGGTATGAGTTTCATTATACTACTGCCAAGGTTCTATCGCTCAGCTCTTGCACTCTGTATACCAGATAAATTGTGGCTCTGAGTACATCATTCTTATATCCAGATAAGCCCTGGATTTATGATTCTATACAAAAAGTTTACAGTTTCTAGGACACTGGATCAAATACCAAAAGATGGATTCTGATTCCAGACCCATTCAGAATCATAAAATCTCAAAAGCCTGTACAATTTAGATTCTCAGTCTTTTCCCTATCCCAGTGCACATAGAAATTAATATTCCTACAGCACATTGGACCAAGTGGACCGCTATTCACAGTTGGAGGCAATGGGCCTAGGCCTGCCACCTGAGAGAGATGGGAATTTGTTGTTGTTTTTTTTATTTTTTAGTTGGAAATTATAGCTCTTTATTTTTGTCCCTTCTTTTCTATTTCTTCTAAAAATGAAAAAAAAAAATGGGATACGTGTGCACAACGTGCAGGTTTGTTACATAGGTATACGTGTGCCATGGTGGTTTGCTGTACCTATTAACCTGTCCTCTAAGTTCCCTCCCCTCAGCCCCCACCCCCCAACAGGCCCTGATGTGTGATGTTCCCCTCCCTGTGTCTATATGTTCTCAATGTTCAACACCAACTTATGAGTGAGAACATGTAGTGTTTGGTTTTCTGTTCCTGTGTTAGTTTGCTGAGGATCATGGCTTCCAGCTTCATCCATGTCCCTGCAAAGGACACAATCTCATTCCTTTTTATGGCTGCATACTATTCCACAGTGTACAGGTACCATATTTTCTTCATCTATCATTGATGGGCATTTCAATTGGTTCCATGTCTTTGCTATTGTAAATAATGCTGCAGTAAACATACGTGTGCATGTGTCTTTAGAGTGGAATGATTTATATTACTTTGGGTATATACTCAGTAATGGGATTGCTGGGTCAAATGGTATTTCTGATTTTAAATCCTTGAGGAATTGCCATACTGTCTTCCACAATGGTTGAACTAATTTACATTCTCATCAACAGTGTAAAAGTGTTCCTATTTCTCCACGGCCTCGCCAGCATCTATTGTTTCCTGACTTTTTAATAATCTCCATTCTGACGGGTGTGTGATGATATCTCATTGTGGTTTTGATTTACATTTCTCCGACAATCAAGGATGTTGAGCTTTTTTTTCATGTTTGTTGGCCACATAAGTGTCTTCTTTTGAGAATTATCTGTTCATACCCTTGCCCACTTTTGAATGGGGTTGTTCATTTTTTCTTGTAAATTTATTTAAGTTCTTGGTAGATTATGGATATTAGCCCTTTATCAAATGGATAGATTGCAAAAATTTTCTCCCATTCTGTAGGTTGCCTGCTCACTCTGATGATAGTTTCTTTTGCCGTGCAGAGGCTTTTTAGTTTAATTAGATCCCATTTGTCAAATTTGGCTTTTGTTGCAATTGCTTTCAGTATTTTTTCACAAAGTCTTTGCCCATGCCTATTTCCCGAATGGTATTGCCTGGATTTTCTTCTGGAGTTTTCATGGTTTGGGTTTTACATTTAAGTCTTGAATCCATCTTGAGTTAATTTTTGTATAAAGTTTAAGGAAGGGGTCCAGTTTCAGTTTTCTGTATATGACTAGCCATTTTTCCCAGCATCATTTACTTCATAGAAGATCCTTTCCCCATTGGTTGTTTTTGTCAGGTTTGTCAAAGATCAGATGGTTGTAGATGTGTGGTGTTATTACTGAGGTCTCCGTTCTGAAGCCAGCATCATCCTGATACCAAAACCAGGAAGAGACACAATAAAAAAAGAAACACTTCAGGCCAATATCCCTGATGAACACTGATGTGAAAATCCTCCATAAAATGCTGGCAAATGAAATCCACCACGATCCAGTGGACTTCATCTCTGGGATGCAAAGCTGGATCAACATACACAAATCAATAAATGTAATCCATCAAAAAAAAAAAAAACCCAAAGACAAAAACCACATGATTATCTCAATATATGCAGAAAAGGCCTTTGATAAAATTCAACATCCCTTCATGTTAAAAACTCTCAACAAACTAGGTATTGATGGAACATATCTCAAAATAATAAGAGCTATTTATGACAAACCCATAGCAATATCATATTGAATGGGCCAAAGCTGGAAGCATTCTTTTTGAAAACCGGTACAAGACAAGGATGCCCTCATTCACCATTTCTATTCAAGATAGTATTGGATGTTCCAGCCAGGGCAATCAAGCAAGAGAAAGAAACAAAGGGTATTCACATAGGAAGAGAGGGAGTCAAGTTGTCTCTGTTTGCAGATAACACAATTTTATATTTAGAAAACCCCATCACCTCAGCCCAAAAACTTCTTGAAGTGATAAGCAACTTCAACAAAGTCTCAGAATACAAAATCAATGTGCAAAAATCACAAGCATTCCTTTACACCAGCATTAGGTGAGCAGAAAGCCAAATCATGAATGAACTCTCATTCATAATCACTACAAAGAGAATAAAATACCTAGGAATACAGCTAACAAAAGATGTGAAGGACTGCTTCAAGGAGAACTACAAACCACTGCTCAAGGAAATAAAAGAGGACACAAACAAATGGAAAAACATTTTATCCTCACAGATAGGAAAAATCAATATCATGAAAATGGCCATACTGGCCAAAGTAATTTATAGATTCAATGCTGTTCCCATCAAACTACCATTGACATGCTTCACAGAATTAGAAAAAACTACTTTAAATTTCATGTGGAATCAAACTAGCCAAAACAATTCTAAGCAAAAAGAACAAAGCTGGAGGCATCAAACTCCCTGACTTCAAACTATACTACAAGGCTACCATAACCAAAACAGCATGGAATTGGTACCAAAACAGACATATAGACCAATGAGTATTTGTTTTTAAATAAAAGGAAACAGCCCAGTCTCTGTGGCTTATGCCTGTAATCCCAGCACTTTGGGAAACCGAGGCGGGTGGATCACTTGAGATCAGGAGTTCGAGACCAGCCTGACCAAAATGATGAAACCTCATCTCTACTAAAAATACAAAAAATTAGCCAGGCATACTGGTGTGCACCTATAATCCCAGCTACTTGGGAGGCTGAGGCAGGAGAATCACTTGAACCTGGAGGTGGAGGTCACATTGAGCTGAGATTGTGCCACTGCACTCCAGCCTGGGTGACAGAACGAGATTCTACCTCCAACAAGAAGGAAAGAAGGAATGAAGGGAGGAAGGGAGGGAGGGGAAAGAAAAAATGAAAGAAGGAAGGAAGGAAGGAAAGAAAGAGAAAGGAAGGAAAGAAGGAAGGAAGGAAGGAAGGAAGGAAGGAAAGAAGGAAGGAAGGAAGGAAGGAAGGAAGGAAGGAAGGAAGGAAGGAAGGAAGGAAGGAAAACAAAAACCCAACCAACAAACTACAGCAACTGGTTGGAGATTATTACTCTATGGTAACAAGTTAGTGTTTAAAATTTTCTTCCGTTTCCTGGTGGAACCTCTCATGTTGGCATCATATAAGCCATACAATGCCTATTTGAAGCAGGTAATAGTCCCATTTTATAGTTAAGGAAGCTGAAGCTAAGTTTAGCTACTTGACTTATCTAATTATCCAGCTAATAAGTAGCATATCTGCCACTCTAAACCAGGTATCCTAATTAAATCCATTGTTGTTTGCAATATTTATTATTAAACTTGGGTATACATGAGAATCATCTTGAGAAGCTTGTTACAACGTAGATTCCCAGGGGTGGACTCTGTGTTTTTGGTGAGGCCCCGGATGCAGCCAGCCTCAAGACCTACATTCAGAAATGGCTGCTGACAGACTTTCTACCACAGCTTCCCAGAGATCTCCAAGTTGACCACACTCTCTCAGTGCCCCACAGTCTTACCCACTGGTTTGTCTTGACCAAACTACAGTCTGTCTTCTCTTCATCGCCTGAACTTTGACTTGCCTCCAAGCCTGAGCAAGCACTAACATACACAACATCTGGCCTTCACAGCCCATCCTGAGAATTAGCCAATGACAAGAAGAAGTATTTCCTGTCAAACCACCATGTTGCTATCTGTTTACTCTCACCTAATTGGCCAATTTCTCCTCAAAAGTTCCTGCTATCCCTGCTTACCCCGTCCCACAAATGTCTTTTTCTGTTTGGTTTTGAGATATCTGTAGCTCCTGAGATCGGAGAGCTCCCTATTACAATAGTCCCTTTGAATAAAGTTTCTCTTTACTTAAGTCCAGATTTGTTTTTATTTGGCAAAGTCTTCAGCCACTGACCAAGCTTAAGTTTCACTGAGACTTCTCCGCAGAGGAAGAGATTTGGCAACACTTTGGCGTTCTTTTCGTGTCTGCAGCAAGCTGGCTGAGGATTTACCCCACTGACAACCTTTGGATGCCATCATGGACTGATACGTATTTAACTATAGCTCACCGTAGACCTTTCTGATCTTAGCTTCAGGACTTTATTCCCGGCATGTGAACATCAAGTCTGTGGAGACCCTAGGATGAAAGGCTTTCTATGGCTCCAGTTTTTCTCAGAATTCAAAGAAGGTATTATACAAATGTCTGCTGTGAAATATTTCTTTCCTGAGATGCACCCAGCATCCACATGTCCTCAGGAAATGTTTTGGCCAGTTGCCAAGGGACCTCCTGTCAAAGCAGTCTTGCTAACTGACTTTTTTTCCTCCAAGCAGCTACCTCTCTTGGATTTTGCAACTATCCAAGGTTGAGACACGCACTTTTCATGAACTATGACTAAGCAAAGTCTAAACAGTCCTGGGCTGCCTCCTCAACCCTCCTCCCAGCAGAACACTTGGCCTTTGCTTAGCAGAGCTCTTGCCAAGAAATCACCCAGGCTCTTACGATGCAAATTTCATGGAAAAGAAGAGCACCAAAGAACACAACTAAAAAAAAACTCTCTTCTAAATGTAAAATCCCTTCTCAGAGTTACAAAGCATTAGGCTATTCTTAGTTTGGGGCTTAAAATGACTTCATTTCATGATTGCTTCTCTTAATAATTATACAATGAAGCCCTATAACAAAATTCTATGATAATGACAACTTCATCTTTTAGGTTAGAGAAGAAATAACTCTTTATTCTTTTTTAAAAAAAATATGACTATCATATACAAAGATATGCAGAGCTACCAGCACAATTCTGAAGAAACTCTACAATACAGCTTTGTGAGTAGGTAATGCCTTCTTGTGTTTACTACTCCCCTGGGAGACTCAAAAAGGTAAAAGATGTGACCAGTTGGTTAATACAAAGTAGCATGTGTTGACAGGAGGAAAAACCCTGGAGTCAAAAGACTTGGGTTTAAGTCCCAGCTCACCACCTTCCAAGGCAAGTGTGGTCTTCCACAAATCGCTAAGCCACTGCAAGCCTCAGTTTCTTAATCCCTAAAAGTAGGAACAAATAACATACAATCCAGCCTCATTTGGTTGAGAAGAGGGGGGAACTATTGCTTTGTTTTAGAAAAGAAAAGCAATAGATAAATACAAAGTACTATCATTCTGGCCTTCAAAACATCCCATTATGATGGGTACGTACCCTTTATTGTACATCTTCAAAGAAAGGAGAATTCTTACCTTTGTAATACATCCCCAAGTGTTCATGAATGCTTTTGTCAAAAAGATGAAAAAGTATGTGCAGGTGACTGCTGGTACATTACCAAATATCACAGTACATAGTATACACAAATCGGAGACAAATCCAAGGTAGTGTTTATAGTAAATTTAAGTACAACAGCACTTATTTGTCTAAATCTTCATTTGAACTCTTTTGGGTATTAAGCAATTCATTTACATAACTCAGTAGAATTGGTTATCCATAAAGGTACAGATTTTTTGCCTTTCTCATGGACCAGAAACTTACAGTATTTTTTCCAAGTAAAACTTATCATAATGTCTCAAATATACTTGTATTCCTCATGTTGGACCTGCAATGAAGAATTATTGTATCATCAGCATTTCACAAAATGATAATACAATAAAAATTAAATAAAAATCAGAGGCACTAAACAAATCAGTCCAAAAACAGCTTTTAAGTCTCTGCTATATTTCTCTATTCCAGGGCTGGAAAATAAGTTGTTAAGTCAAGTGTCTGCATGACATGAATTTACCTGGAATGATAAGGGAGGATGCTGTGGAAGGCCGGTCAGAGCTGAGGTTTTAAAAACGGCGTTGCCACGAAACTTCCAAAACTGAGCTGAGACCCAGCGTAGCAGTGATCTCCTTTCCAACAGATCACACTCACTCATCATCAGCGATGCCCAAAATGTGGCCTTGGGCTAGCGGGAGCAGCAGCAGCAGTGGCAGGGCCCTGTTAGAATTGCACGTCGTCCAGATCCACCCCAGAACTACTGAATCACAAACTCCAGGGCTGGGGCCCAATAATCGGTGTTTTAACAAGTCCTCCAGGTGATTCTGATGCATGCTCAAGTTTGGGAAGTGCTGCTTATTTCACCATATAGTGAAGAAAGCATGACCTCCCTGGGTTTATGATTCTATCTCTAAAATGGTGCTGGGGTCAATGCAAACTCACTTTGTTTGACACATTTTATCATTTTTATCATAAGAAAAAATTAAAGTCATGTGTTCTGTAGAAAGAAAGAAGAGAGAGAGGAAGGAAGGAAGGAAAGAAGGAATGAAGGAAGGAAGGAGGGAGGGAGGGAGAGAAAGGAGAGAGGAGGAGAGGGGAGAAGGCGGCGGCGGCAGGGGGGCGGGGCACGGAGAGGGAAAAGAAAAATAAAATAAGCGATCCAGGACAAGCAAATAGAAGGTACCTATAATCCTACAACCTAGAATAACCCACTAGGACCACCACATTGCACAACCTGGGGGGCTATGTTTCACACAAAATACTATGTGAGTTGTACAATGTGGCTTGACCACTATTCATATTTTTGAGAATGTCTTACAAATATAGCCACCAAACAGAATAAAAGGTACATAATGTTTTAGAACCTGCTTATTTTCATTGATATAATCATGAATATGTCTTTAAATATGTCTAATACATCATGTTTTTAATAATAGAATAGTGATCCTTTTAGTGGATTTACCATAACTTAAGAAATTCATATTGTTTGATATTTCGCTTATTTCCAATTTGGAATTCTTATATTACAGTGAACAAATTAGAGCTGTTTCTTTGTGCACAACTGTGGTTATCCCTGTGAAGTAAATTCCAAGCAGGTAAGATTCCTCAAGGATCTAGAACTAGAAATACCATTTGATCCAGCAATCTCATTACTGGGTATATACCCAAAGGATTATAAAACATTCAACTATAAAGACACATGCACATATATGTTTATTGTGACACTGTTTACAATAGCAAAGACTTGGAAACAACCCAAAAGCCCATCAAAGATAGACTGGATAAAGAAAATGTGGCACATATACACCATGGAATACTATGCAGCCATAAAAAAGGATGAGTTCATGTCCTTTGCAGGGACATGGATGAAGCTGGAAACAATCATTCTCAGCAAACTGACACAAGAACAGAAAATCAAACACTGCATGTTCTCACTCATAAGTGGGAACTGAACAATGAGAACACATGGACACAGGGAAGAGAACATCATAAACTGGGGCCTGTTGTTGGGTGGGGGGCTAGGGGAGGGACAACATTAGGAGAAATACCTAATGTAGATGACAGGTTGATGGGTGCAGCAAACCACCACGGCACATGTATACCTATGTAACAAACCTGCACATTCTCCACATGTACCCCAGAACTTAAAGTATACAATAATAAAAACAGAATAAGGTTTGCTCTTTATTTGCTCTTTGTGGTGTTAAAATTTTATTCTTCCTGGTAGCAAAGACTAATCTCTACATTTTGGAATCTTTCTGAGATGCCTATTTATGTTTGTTCAAATAACAGTGTTAGGCATTTTCTGTCCTTTTTAGTCACTGAAGCACCTAGCTCAACAAAGCATCAATAAGAAAACACATGGACTTGTCCACATGCTGCCATATTAAAGAGAACTGAGATTCTAGCACCAAGACAAAGTCTCCTTTCCAGGCAGAGAAGCCCTGACAATTCAGTATGAACAGCATTACCAACATGCTTCCTGGAATTAGAACTGCTCTCATGTCTTTGCAGAAAGCTAATTAGCCAAGTTTAGTTCTGTCAGCTGAATCACATAAAATTTTCCTTCATATTCCTGACGCTCTTTGGTCATTGAATTTCAGCTGCTTTCCAGTATCTGGAATCCTTCAGTGGCCTTTTCTTCCTTCCACCTGTGACTAAATGGACCTTTAATCAATTTGCATTGTGTAGAAGCAAAGCCACTCTGGAATGCATGGCATTCATGTGCACTTAGCTCCGGTAGGGATATACTGCAGCCTCCCAAGGATGCGTGTTCATAATGGAAGGCGTGACAGGCACTTCATAACCCTGCAGCCCTGTGATTACAAGCTCCAGCGCCTGTGTTAGGCAAGCAGGGGAAAATCCTCACGTCGGTACAGCACAGCGAGGCCCCTCATTGGAGCACTGCAGTCATTTGGCTGCAAGCTGCAGAGAGCTCTCCAATGCACCAGCTGGGGAGAGGAAATGAATCACACAATAAAACTGAACACGCTCACCTCTCTGGCTGCCACATATCTGTGTGCAGGCTGGTTCCTGCATGCCCAGCATGTCTACCTGGGACCATTAACTAGTTTGCATGGGCCGGAGAGAATTTGGGTTTCTCATTCTTCCAGATTATCACTTGATGTGCTATGTTCCCATTTTCTCCAGTTTATGGCACATACTATAAGATATAGAGGGAAGTACTGTGGCCTAGGGAAGAAGGTGGTGGAGAAGCCGCAGAGAGGTGGAAATCACTAAGGTCTTGGCTCCATTTCCTCCTTCTCCACCGATTTCTTGGCATCCTTACCTGTAAACTGGGGAGGCTGGCAACTGTTCACATCTCTCTTGCATATGCAGGCTGTTAGGCTGGACCAGCAATTCCTGTCATTTATGAACTGCCTCTGTACTTCATTACCAGCCTTTAGTCTTTAGGGGCAAATCCCAAGTAATGGAGTTCATAATGTCAGAATACAGAAATCTGTGCAAGCCTTATTTTGCTCACTTGAAGCAATCTCTTCCCACCACCCACTCCTTCTCTACTTGTTTGAAAGCTATTCACCCTTCAGTCACCTTTCAAAGTCACAGCAAGTCCTGCATCCCCATCACCAAGCTCCTTCTAACCACCCAGTCTGCAGTGAGTTCTCCCCCAGATCTTCTACAGCAGTTGTCATCCCTACCACTCCTTTGGGGCTTATACTTGTTTGTTTTATCAATGAATTTTTGGTGTATATGTCTTACCTTCACAACTAAATAGCAAACTCCTTAAAGTCAGAGATTATGAAGTATACATCTGCGTATGCCCTGCCATGATTTTCCATTATGAATTTATTCCAAGGAAACAATCACAGGCACTTATAATAGATTAGAGGCAACCAATTCGTCAACGATAATAACCAGCACAAATGATTATTTTCTCCCAAAAGGACCTGAAAGAGCAGCCATAGTCCATTCTTTCTTCATTTATCATCACTGTCACCTGCTTCCTAATTCCCCACATCCCAGGACCCAATTCCCTGTTAAAGGCATGTCTCTACTCCAGTCTTCCAAAAGTCTCTGGAGATGGTTGCATTAGGGATGGGGTGGGAAGTTGCTAAAATACCCCTTACGTAGTACGCGTTTGGCAAAATTCCAAATTGCCTCCAATTTCTCCAGAAATGATCACAACTTTCTCAGAAATCCCCAAGATTGACAAATACTATGTTCTAAAGGGATTCTGACCTGAAATGAATAAAGATAGTGGGAAATCACTGACCAGGAAGAAGGCCCCTTGGGGACAGAAAGGACACGGATGTACATGGCACCAGGCTCAGTGGCAGGCAGGGGAAGGAAGGGGGTCCTGGACGGGGTGAGCTTTTCTCTGCTGCTGTCGCACTGCTAGGCGCTCAGTCCCTATGGCCTCACTGATGTTTGAGATTTATTTACAAATAGAAGAAGCCTTTTGTTCTTCACTCAGAGATCATGTTTAAAATGCACATATCCACCGTATTTAAATTAACACTAAAACAAAAATGGTGTGTGTCAGATTCTTAACTTAGTGCAGGCTTTGATAGCGGAACAATAAGAAGAGATGTCACTGAATGAAGAAAAGAATAGAAAAGGAGAAAAGATTCTCTTTTGAACCCAACATGAATTTGATTCCTTTTCACTTAGCTCTGATTATATCTGTTCTAGAATGACAATAAAACAACAGAATTTTTTAAAAGCAACTTACTCTTGTAGAATGTGTTGTTGTGTGACCAAAAACCTTGATGTCTGTTGCTTAAATCATTTCCCAGAGCAATCCTGTGAAGAAGACAGAATTCCTACTTGACTGGTGAAGGTGAAGACGTCAAGGCATCACAGGTAGTAACAGAATCAGGTCTCAAGACTTGACCATATGTCTATTAATTCAACAAACAATTATGAGGGACCTTCTATAGGCCAGACTTGTGTTAGGTGCCAGGAATCAAATGACATGCAAAACACAAGACAGGCTCTGCCCAAATGGACCTGAGAGTCCAACAAACGAGACAGGTGCTAATCAACTAGTGATAGAAAAAAATGTGGCATTAATCCAAGAGTGACAGTGGTGATAGCAAGGAGTCATTCTGCAAGGAGAGAGGCAGGACAGCCGTTTTCCAAACAGAAGGAACCAGCACGCGCAAAGGCCCTATAGCAAGAGCCAGCCATTCATTTGAGAAATCCTAAGAAAGCCAGCACAGCAGAGAGCAAGGAAGCAGATGGTGTGGGCAGAGTCTGGTTTGCATTGACATGGACTTCATCTGCCTGCCAAGAAAAATTAATGTCCCTAAAATATTTTAAGCAAGGGAATGACTCTGAGAAATTTCCATGATTGAAAAGCACTGTCCTGGACAATGGCATCATGTTCCCACCCCATAAACGTTTTAAGTGGAACTGAACATCTACAGTAGGAGCCACAGCACTGCCACTTGCCCTGGCTGTCCAAATCCGAGGGCTCTGCACCTGACCCAAGGCCATTACCCCTCCTTTTTCCATCCAATCAACGTTCTCTAGAGAGCCCACATGTAAGCTTCTGGGCTCGGCACCGCTGCTGACAGCAAAGTCTCAGACTCAGACTCTGCTCCCAGGAAGCCTGAAGCCCGGAAGAGGAGAGCAGCCATGCAGACAAGAACTCTCGAACAGGGGGAGGGTAGTAACTGTCTTCTGACAGAGGGAAAGGAAATCCCCACGGAATGACAGAGCTGCAGTCTTTCCTCAAGAATATGGACACAGGTTCCACTGTGTTGCACTTATTATATCGGAGAAGTCAGAGACCAGGCTCACCCATTCTTTGTACAATCTTTTTAATCTTCTGACATATGCAAACTTTATTTCTGCATCCTTGCCATTTAAAAATTTGACTCTGAGTCAAGTCTCTTTTCAGGGACTTATAGTCTATTCTGCCTACAATATAGAGGGTGCTACGAATCAACGTATTAAAAAATTTTCCATTCAGAAAAGTTTAAACGTATTGTTCATTATCATATTTATTTGGAATGCTCTGGTACATCCTTGGGACCATGTACAATGATTAGCTTGACTCTCTATTCTCTGCTTTATAAATAAATGTTTGTATATACTTATATCTGTGTGTGTGTGTATATATATATATATATACACACACACACAGATATGTATATATTCATATATGTTTATATGTATTTACATACATAAGCATATCATCTAATCTGCATATGTATAAAGTATCATCTTTCATTTATGACCCCTTTGTTCTTTTTCTCTGAATTCTGAGAGAACTCTTCTGTTTGCCTTCTACATCACGGAGGTTCAGTAATGTCCATCCTTTTCACTACTCCCTCTGATGAGAATTTTAAAACTCTACTTCATGTTTATTTTCATCATTTTTAAATACACCAGTTGTCCATGTAGTAGAGTACATGTCTAGTTGTTCTCTCCTTACGGTCTTCTGCTTTTGTTTCATAGCACCGTATCTTCTAGCTTTTTATTGAGACAGTTAAATAGTTATTAAATTTTCCCTGTGGCACACACAGTAAATAAGAAGTCTGCTCTTCCTCTGAATTTTCAGGATGTTATATCTACTTAATTGCTCTGCAGAACGTTTTGTCCCATAGGAAACATGTTGTTATTGTTTTTATTTTTATTTTGTTTTTATTAAAACTCAATTGAGGTACGATGCATCCAGGCCGGCATTTGCCAAGGGACAAGGAGTTTGAAATGCCCTTGATTCAAGTCTCTGTTCCATTTGGTCCTTATTGAAAATCTCTGCCGAAAACCACAGGTTGCTTTGGACAATTCAGACAATAGTTTTCAGTCTGGAGTGGACTTTCCTCAGAAGCGACTCTTCCAGGCTTCTATGACACTTTCCCCAACTCAGACTTCCTTCCCTGGCATCCTGAATTGACAGAGTAAATAAAAACCTCTCTCTGCTCCTGACTTTTGCTGACTCATGAGATGAGCACCAATAAAAACAGTGAAAAAGCTCCAAAGAGTCCTCCATCACCACTTTCTGCCCACCGGAGGTGCTGATCTCTGAATGCAGGTGAAAACAAGAAGGGGCGTTGTATGATGGTAACACTAAAATCACATTAGCCAGGCAGTAATAGGAATAACGTATAGTTTTCTCGTTGACACAAATCTTTCCTTTCACATGTAGGTGGCCCCCGTGGAATGGGTACAAAGGTTCTTTCTACCTGCTCTTAGGAAAAGCCACCTTAGTTCATTTCTAAGCACAGGTGGGCTGTCAATTATGTTCTTCAGTCACGTACTCTGTAGAAATTTCTCTCAAATTCTGGCAATGGGTTAACTGTCAGTCATTCTTGCCATATTTTCCAGTGTCTTCCAGGGTACTTTATTCGGAAGCCAAGAGGGGATTTTAGGAACTATTTTAAATGCCATTCAACATATGTTTTTACAGCGGCTTCTTTCAGTGTCAGGAATCAACTACAATAATTTTCTACAAAGCTAAGTAGATAGCAGGATAGGGAATATGAAAGCTAGAAAAATTCAGTGCACTCCTCCCGGGTCTGCACGTTCTCATCTATCTAATTAATAGGGAACCTGTGAGCAAAAGCATACGTAAGCAGCAGCTTCACTGTGCACTGTGCACTACTTGGACCCACTGGGTCTTGGATGTACTTTTACCACTTGCCCAAGTCTAGTGAGGCAGAATGCTCACACACACACAGGCATCGTGAAGCTTGCCTGTGACTTGCACTTCAGCAGCAAGGAACAGCAGAAGCCTAGGATTCATGATTAACGGCTTCCCCAAGTCTCAGGGAAGCTGCCCAGGGAAGATGGAGGCTTGTCTGTATATGCTCCATTTGTATGGCACTTAGGGACCCCAGAAAGCAGCCTGCCCTGGGTTTTCTACCCCCAGGAGCCACAGAACTTGCTTGACTGAAGTATTGAATGACATCTTACCATGGGAGGGGCTGACGGGAGCCTGGGCTGTTCTGGCCATTCCCTCCCCACCTCAGGATATTACATTCCCAGCACATTCTGCAGTTATTCTTGAGAACTATAAGCAAGACAGAAGAGAGAAGTGGGTTGGCTCAAGGCCACCCAGACAACTGTCCTGTAATAAGAACTCTAATCCTTCAATATTGATATAGCCTGCCCCTGAGAGAATGCTTCCAGGACCAGCAGACTGGAATCCAGGCCTGAAATCTTAATAACAATCAAACAAGAAATATAATGAAGATTCAGCTAGGAGCTCGGACCTTTAAACTCTAAGTCTAGCTCTTTTCCCACTTGGCTGTATGATTTGGGGAAGATTAAACTGTGGGGACACTCGTACAGTTTTTAAAAGTTGCTGCTCTAAATCAGTGATGCTCAACTAGGAGAGATGTTACTGATAGAACGCTATCACCACATGAATAGAGAAAAGGCAGATAAAAGGCCAAGAACTCTTAAATCCCTACAAGGTGGCAGCCAGGTCTAAAATCCTATGGTTTTATGAAAACTGAATTTGCCAAGTGAGAAATGGAGTTCTGGGTGATATTTGGTCCCATATTCTGAAGGTCTGTAACTTCCTTGAACTGCCAGGAGATGCTCTTGCCAAGATTTCTGGAGTGGCTTAACCCAAGATTACTTCAGGGTTGATGTGCACTTTCCAAAGTGGTAATGTTCCTTAGATTGCCAAACCAGCCGTGCTGGATCCAAACAATGACAAACAATAAATGTAAAACTCATGAAACCAAACCAACAAGAAAGCAGTTCAGACAAATGTGAATTGTACAAAATAGACTCGTCCTTTCTTTCTTTCTAATAAGGCGGGGAAGGGAAGAGAAAACCTGGATTGCTTGGATTTCAACATGAAAAGGGGAAATGACACCCTCTAGTGGTGCTTTACTGTGTTCCTTTTGCTTTAGTGCTTGAGAGAGTTGTTCATTTTTGCAGTATTTCAGGTTTTCAGCTTATTATATGCACACATACATTACATGTATTTATTTGTAATTATAGCTACTAATTATTGAGTGCCTGCTATATAGAAGATGCTTTAAATCTATTTCTATATTATATAATTCTCACAGTACTTCTGAAAGGTATTTAGCATTGTTCCCATTTTACAAGAAGAAACTGAAGCACAGAGAGAAGGAAATTTGTTCAAGGATGCATAACTAATGTTGAGAAATAAACAACTGGTAAGCCATTTGGCTGAGGCAGCTCCAGTACTCTGGGTTCTTACACAGACAAAACAAAACCAATTCAGTATAAAGAAGAAAACGAAATTTAACCAGAGACTGCCAGCTGACCTCCAGCTAGGGACTTGCCACTGGAATGATCCAAATAAGGCCACTGCTTCACTTTAACCAAGCAGATATTTTCTTTGCCTTGTTTCTGCAGTCAGCTTCCTCTCATACCCCTTTCTCAGAGCCCCTGAAATGCTACTGTCTGCAGCTGCCTGGTTCATGAATCACTGTCTGCTCAAATAAACTCGAAAATATTAATGCACCTAAGTTTATCTTTTAACGCTAGTAAATGGCAGAGCCGGTATGAAAAACAGGCATGCTGGCTACAAATCTCATGTTCTCTTCATTATGTCACCTTGCTTCCCTCCTTTCACCCCTAAAAACTCCTAACATTCCGAGCAAAGAGTACAGCAGTTGTAAAAGTTGAAATCTGGTGAGCCCAAAGATTTCAGGGTTTTTGAAATTCAACTGCTACATTTAGCTGCAGATAATAAAAACCACTGTGGCCATATTAAGAAGAAAGTCGTTTAATACAGGTGATTGGGTATGTACAAAATTAGTGGAAGGCCTAGAGGAGAAGGATCTGGGCTGGGCCTGACTCCCAAAACTCCAGGGCAGCACTGGCCCACTACGGAAACCTCTCTCCCATGGTGTGGAATCTGGAACACCTCCTGCACCACCACCTTCTCCCTTCTGAGCTGAGTTTCTGAATTCAGCTCTCCTTCAAGTGCACCCAATTGATGGAACTCAAGTCATATCCAAATCCCTACTGCAAGGAAGTCTTGGAAATAAAGTTTATGGTTTTCTAGCCTCTGCAGTAAAACAAGGCACAGAGGAAAGCATTTGGAAAGATGCTATGAGCCTCAATCTACAGTTCCCATCCCATCATTTTTTTTAGATGGAATCTCACTCTGTCACCCAAGCTGGAGTGCAGTGGCATGATCTCAGCTCACTGCAACCTCCGCCTCCCAGGTTCAAGTGATTCTCCTGCCTCAGCCTTCCAAGTAGCTGGGACTGCAGGTGCCTGCTACCACATCCAGCTAATTTTTTGTATTTTTAGTAGAAACGAGGTTTCACCATGTTAGCTAGGATGGTCTCGATCTCCTGACCTTGTGATTCACCCACCTCAGCCTCCCAAAGTGCTGGGATTACAGGTGTGAGCTACCATGACAGGTACCCACCCCATGATTTTTAACAGAATGGAAGTAAACCTCTGAAAAAGAAATTTCTGAAGGTATGTTATGTTCAAGTAAGGGAACCTCTCAGTCATCCAGCAAATAGCCCCATGCAGGAAGTCATTGTGCACTGGTAAAGCCACTCCTCTGTGCTAAAGAATCAGCCTTGTCCTGGGAATTTTCAGATATCCCCCTTGTGACAATGAGGGCCTTTAAAGATTTCTCTCCATTAAAGCCATCAACAGAGCAGAGAATTATGGGCCAGCCTATTTCCAGTCTCCAAACTTTGAGGGTATCTTTTACGGCACTGAGAGAAGACAGACGGTGCTAAATTGCCCCTCAGCGGGCTGTAAGAGTTAAAGTACTTCCCAAGAGCTGCAATTTACTGGCCTCATACCACTTGGATCAGGCTCTGCACTTGGCATTTCCATTCAGCGTGCTGAGGACTTGGCAGGGAGAAAAGCCATCCCAATCCAAACCAGGCAAAATGAAACACTTCCCTCTCCACGTTCTGAGGCCAAAAAAAGTGTGCAATGGCTCCCTTCTTCCAAAATCACCTTTATTTTAATCAGTCTATATTCGCCTGACTTTGTGTCAGAGGGACTGCAAACCAGGTGTGACAAGCAAAGCAACTAAACATTTATTTGAATGAAAGAATGAATTTTTTTAAAGGAAAAGGAAGGACAATTTATTTTTTAATATCTTCCATGAACCAGACACTGTTCTGGGGGATCGATACATTACTTGATAAATCTAGAAAATAATTATTACTCTCGATTTTGCCACTGGAGAAACTAGACTCAGAAATTAAGTAGTTTGCCTCAGCTCACAGCTACTATGCTATGGGCTGGAATTCAGGCATAAATATCTGATTCCACAGCCCTTGTGTTTATCATTACATGAATATTTCTCAGTCCTTTTTAACTATGTCACACATGTGTACACACAGACACACACACACACAATTGGCAAACATTCCTTTTGGTAGCTTATATTACAAAAATAATAGGCACTTTATTCACTTTCCAGATATGAGTTGTTATATTTCATTCAGAAATACAGAATTACTATATTGTCATATTTACTCTTTCAAATTACATAGGGGTGCCAATTTCTCCACAGGTTATAATAATACATTTTTGCCCTCACTGTTACAGGATCTTTGGGGTGTTGCTTTTCTGGCCAGAAACCTGTGGCCGGTGGCACCTTTGCCTGAGTTTTGCTTGGGCGTGCTGGGCTCATTCTGCCCACTCAGTCTGGCAGTGGTAGCTCACACTACAGCCTGGATCTCACACCTCCAAGGAAGACTGTGAGTCAGGTGTGAAGCAGTGAGGGGTGTGTGAGTGAGCATAGGATCTGGCCACTGTACAGTCAGACACACCAGCTGGTGCTTCGTGGCAAGAAGTTCCAGGTGCTGGCATGGGTGCTGGCTCTCTGAACAGCTGTGGCTGGTCCAGGCAGGCATGCCATAAGCAGCTTCCCCAGCTGGCATGAGGGAATGCAGTGGTGCCTGGGAGCTTGGAGACATCAGGAACTTCAGGGCCCCAAAGAGGGAGTCACAGCCCTGGCTTGGGGAGCTCCCAGGTCTGGGCTCCTTGAAGGGCCACAGCTCTTCTCTCATTCTCTGCACCCATAATATGGCGAGCAAGGGGCATGTTGCTTCCCTGTTTGTGTTACAGCTCTTTTAGCCTCACCATTCAGTGGGTCCTGAGTTCTTATCCTGTGACCAGGATGAATGAGGTATGCAGACAAGTGGAGGGTGAGCAAGATGAAGAGGAGCTTTACTGAGCAATAGAACAGCTCAGAGGAAACCCACAGGAGGTAGCTCTTTTCTGCAGCCAGGGTGTCCTGATGAGTAGCTCCTCTCTGCTAGGTATGTCATCCTGACAAGTGTTCAGCTATCAACAGAAAGGGTAGCTCCTCTCTGCAGCTGGTTATCCTGTAGTTTGTCCAAGTCTGGCTGAGCCTAAGGCTTTTATGGGCCTCAGAGGGGAGGAAAGTGCAAGCCAATTGGTCCATGGGCGGCCATGGGTGGGCCAGGAAAACACACCACAAGTTCTCACCCCAGTCCCCTGCACCCATGGCCTGACCACCAGCCTGCAGGCCCTCCCTGGCCTGAAGGTAGTGCCTCAACCAGGGACCTACCCACTTCTGCCTAGGAGCCTGTCTGTCTCCTGCCACTATCTATGGTGCCCAGGCTGCTCATGCCAAGGGGCACTAGTGACAAGCTGCCCTCAGCCCCACCTCAACTTCCCCTCCTGCACTCATCGGCACCCAAAGTCCAGAGGGGGCCAAAGTGGCAAGGGGCTGGCATGTCAGTGCTGCCCCAAGCATACACACACCCAGCCAGGCTGTGACAGCACCTAGGTTCAGCCTCAACTCCACCCCAAGATTGTAGTGGATGCTGGGAGAGGCAGAGGCAGGCAGTGGGGGCAGACACCCCTGAGCCTGCGGAGGCAGGTGAGGCCTTCTCAGGCCCTGAGAGCACAGAGTGCAGAGATGCCCAGGTCCTGTACCTGGGAGGGTGTGGTTTCCACCCACTGTGTGGAGCGTTTGCAAGCAGCCCTAGCCGGTGCCTCCTCACAGCCAGAGGCAGGGCTCCAGTTCCTCACTGGGCCCCTCTCTGCCCACCCTTCCATGCCCAACCACATTGCTCTCTGCTGGTGGGCAGCTCAGCCCAGCCCCATCGCAGTGGCCCCCAGGGCTGGAGGGGGCTTCTAGGGGGTGCTCCCACTTGTCCTGGCTCCTATTGGTTTTGTGGAACTGGTACCACCCCAGACCCAGCTCTGCCTCCTCCCCACACCCACCCTCCCCACAGTGGCAGTGGGTGAGAGCAGCAATGCAGGGCCAGGGTCCCAAGCAGCAGAGGCTCCAGGCCTAGGGGGCTGGTCCCTCCTGGTAGCACAAGGGTGGGGGGTGGGGCACAGTCAGCTGCCTCAGGGGCACAGGGCACAGGGGTCCCACCACTGCCACTGCTGCTCCCACAGCCACTCCTACACCACCACTCACATCTCCCTGCTGCAGCCAGCCCGATGGCAGCGGCTGCTTCAGACAGCCTGCCACTGCCATCATCACAACCACTGATGCCATGAAGGATTAAAATGATGTCAACCAATGAAAAATAATTGAAAAGGAAATTGAGGAACTTCTAACCAAAGTGAAAAATCATGAACTTTAAAAACAATCACCTTAGAAGAAGATATCCTAAATTGAAGTTTGGATCTCTTGGGAACTGACTTCTTCACTGATACATTTATGATAGCCCACATAGCTTAAAGAGTTGTGGGGTGATGGATGCAGCAAACCACCGTGGCACGTGTATACCTAACCTATGTAACAAACCTGTACATTCCCCACATGTACCCCAAAACTTAAGGTATAATTTAAAAAACAAAGTTGTGAAGAAGAATTATCAACTGTATGCTGTGCAAAATACTTTATAAGCTGAAGGACTGTACAAAGGAAGGTTAAGTTTTATTTTTGGATAACAAGACATATATAACCAAGGTGATCCCTATGACTTGAATAAGCCAACACGCATATTAAAAAGCAGTTGTTTTCTCCCTTCAATAGATGTGAGCATAATGCTTTGAAAATGTTTTGTGTCAGAAGCCTATACTTTGGGTCCAGGAAGAGTGCCCTAGAGTGAAAGAAAGAGCATAGCCCAACCTTTGGAGTCAGAAATCCTAGTTTTGACTTCAGTTCCTCTATATACTAGTTGAGCAACAACCTACTCTCCCTGAGCCCCATTTCTTCATTTTGAAAATTAAGGGTTTCCCTACATCACAGGCTATGGTGAGAATCGAGTGAAACAAAGTATATGAAAGCTCCATATAGACATATTAATTATTATGCTACCTTTAATATATCATCATCCCTAAATTGACCATACAGCTGCACAAACACAAAGTTATCTTTTGATAAAAAGTTTATTTTTTATTTAAAAAACAAGGGTTATCTATCTGGGTTGTTCCCAAAGGAAGGAAAAAAAAGCCATCTGACCAACTGCATAATATTTGATGAAGGTTAAATCTTTTGCCTCCTGCAGCTTCTTCCCTGAATTATTAAGATGAAGTTCTTGTACTCCTTTTTAGTGTCTTTTTTGAACGTTTACATCCCAATACTATTTGTCTAGCAAAGATAATTTTCTTGGTTTTGCATGGAGCTGAAACAATAGCGAGAGCTTTCTCAGCAGTGCCACCTAGTGGTGTGGGAAACAAGTGCGCTTCCAGCCTCTGCAGCCAGCGTGATAATTATTTCTCCAGTTACCTGATCCTACACTACCTCTTAAAATGGACGTTATATATTAAGGAATATTAAAGTGTGTAAGCTAATTTTGCTCATCTACTTAGTATCTATTAAATATGTTAAAAATGTATTGACTCTTTTTAAAAAAAATTTAAATAATTGACTGTACTCTTAAAATACAAGAAAAGTATGCTGCTAAAATGGCAATTTTAAAAAAATTTTTTAAAAACCTTTCTATACATAAATCTCAGAATATCTGTAGGAAAATTAATATCAAGAGTGGCCTAAATATTTTAGCAAAATTTTCCTAAGAAATGGCAAAAATTATATCCCTTCTCACAGATTCCGAGTACCAAAGAACACAAAGTTTTTATAAAGTGGCGCAAAATATAAGGAAAATGCATATAACTTCGTGGGAGATAGACACTGATGCAAAAAATATCTGAATAGATCAAAAGTACCAAGGCTAGAAGCACACACACTCACATAAACACATGTGCTAGAAATTTCAAGTTGTGCGATACACTTTTTCTGGGGCTACAAATGCAATTGAGAATCACTTTCATCTGTATTAATGCAACACTTACGAGGTGGTAAAGAGATGTGTGTCTCTGACAGCCCTGAATAGTTTGCCAGTTCCAGGCCTGAGCTGTTTCTTTTTGTTTAAAAAGATAACAGATATATGACAGCCCCTGGAAAATTATGATTCCTCCAGTTTTATTCTTTCTGCCTAGCATAACTTTGGCTATTATGGGTCTTTTGTGGTTCCATAAAAATTTTAGGATTTCTTTTCTATTTCTGTGAAGAATGTCATTGGCATGTTGATAGGGATTGCATTGAATGTGTAGACTGCTTTGGGTATTATGGACATTTTAACAATATTGATTCTTCCAATCCATGAACATGAAATATTTTTTCATTTTTTGATGTCTTCTTCAGTTTTTTTCATCAGTGTTTTGTGTGTGGCTATTGTAAATGGGATTACTTTTTTATTTCTTTTTCACATTGTTCACTGATGACATATAGAAATGGTACTGGTTTTTGTATGTTGATTTTGTATCCTGCAACTTTGCTGAATTTGTTCCTTAGTTATAATAGTTTTCTTGTAGAGTCTTTAGGTTTTTCCAAATATGCAATCATATTATCTGCAAACAAGAAAAATTTGACTTCCTGCTTTCCAATTTGGATGCCTTTCTATCTTTCTCTTGTCCGATGCTCCAGCAAGGACTTCCAGTACTATTAACAGTGGTGACAATGAGCATCCTTGTTGTATTCCAGATCTTAGAGGAAAAGCTGTTAGTTTCTCCCCATTCAGCATGATACTAGCTGTGGGTCTGTCATATACGACTTTTATTATGTTGACTTATGTTCCTTCTATATCCAATTTTTTGAGGATTTTTATCATGAAAGAGTGCTGCTTTATCAAATGCTTTTTCATCATCTGTGACAATAATCATATGGTTTTTATCCTTCATCCTGTTGATGTAATACATTATATTGATTGATTGTGTTTGTTGGACCATCTTTGCAATCTCAGGAATAAATCCCACTTGGTCATGATGAATGATCTTTCTAATATATTGTTGAATTCAGTTTGTTCATATTTTGTTGAGGATTTCTGCATCAATAATCATCAGAGATATTGGTCCGTAATTTTCATTTTTTGATGTGTCTTTGTCCGGCTTTGGTACTAGGGTAACATTGGCCTTGGTTTGAAAGTACTCCTTTCTCCTCTATTTAGCAGTGAAGTCATCAATTCCTGGGCTTTTCTTTAGTGGGAGGCTTTTTATTTTAACTTCAATCATGTTACTTGTTACTGGTCTGTTCAGGTTTTGAATTTCTTCCTTGTTCAATCTTGGTAGGATGTATGTATCTAGGATTTTGTCCATTTCTTCTAGATTTTCTAATGTATTGGCATATAGCTGCTCACAGCAGCCACTAATGATCCTTTGAATTTCTGCAGCATCAGTTATAATGTCTCCTTTTTCATTTCTCGTTTTATTTATTTTGATCTTTACTCTTTTTTTCCTTACGTAGTCTGGCTAAAGTTTTGCCCATTTTGTTTCACTCTTCAAAAAACCAACTTTTTGTTTCATTGATCCTTTGTATTTTTTTTCATTTCAATTTCATTTACTTCTATTCTGATATTTATTATTTCTTTTATTCTACCAATTTTGAGTTGGTTTGCTCTTGGTTTTCTAGTTCTTACAGGTGTATTATTAGGTTGTTCATTTAAAGTTTTTTCCTCTTCTTTGAAGTAGGCACTTACAGCTATAAATTTCTCTCTTAGTACTGCCTTTGCTATATCTCATAGATTTTGTTATGTAATATTTCCATTATTGTTTCAAGAAATTTTTCAATTTACATTTTAATTTCTTCATTGACCCACTGATCATTCAGGAGAATATTGTTTAATTTCCATGTATTTATATATTTTCCAAAATTCCTCATTATTAATTTCTAGTTTGATTCCATTGTGGTCTGAGAAGATCCTTAATATTATTTCAATTGTTTGAATGTTTTAAGACTTGTTTTGTAAACTAATATGGTCTATCTCTGAGAATGATCCATGTGCTGAGGAAAATAATATGTATTCTGCAGTTCTTGGATGAAATGCTTTGTAAATATCTATCAGATCCATTTGGACTATAGTGCAGATTAAGTCTGGTGTTTCATTGTTGATTTTCTGTCTGGATGATCTGTCCAATGTTAAGTGTGATGAAGTTTCCAACTATTATTATTATTGGGGTTTATCCCACTCTTTAGCTTTGATATTTGCTTTACATACGTGGGTGCTCCAGTGCTGGGAACATATACATTTAAAATAGTTATATTCTCTTGCTGAATTGACCCCTTTATCATTATATAGTGATCTTCTTTGTCTCTTCTTAGAGTTTCTGTCTTGAAATCTATTTTGTCTGATGTAAGTACAGTGATTCCTACTCTTTTTGTGGTTTCCATTGGCATGGAACATCTATTTCCATCCTTTTATTTTCAGTATATGTGTTTCTCTAAAGGAGAAGTATGTTTCTTGTATCAGCAGATTAATGGGTCTTGTTTGATGGGTTCATTCAGCCAGTCTATGTGTTTTGATTAGAGAGTTTAGTCCATTTACATTCAGTATTATTATTGATAAGTAAGGACCTACTCCTGCCATTTTGTTATTTGTTTTCTGGTTGTTTTATGATTTTATCTTCCTTCTTTTTTTCCTTCCTGTCTTTCTCTAGTAAAGGTCATTTTCTCTGGAGATATGATTTAGTTTCTTGCTTTTTATTTTTTGTGTATCCATTGCATGTTCTTGGTTTTGGGTTACTACAAGGCTTGCAAATACTATCTTATAACCTGTTATTTTAACATGATAATGACTTAACACTATTTGTATAAACAAACAAAAATAAAACTAATAAAAACTCTATGCCTTCATTTCATCCCCCTGCTTTTTAACTATTTGTTGTTTTTATTTATATGTCTTGAAAAGTTGTTGTAGTTATTTTTATTTGATTCGTCATTTAGTTTATTTGGATAAGAGCCATTTATATGCCACAGTTTACAGTGTTATAATATTCTGTGTTTTTCTGTGTACTTACTATTACCAGTAAATTTTGTACCTTTCCATGATTTCTTATTGCTCCTTAATGTCCTTTTCTTTCTGATTGAAGTACTCCTGTTAGCATTTCTTATAGGACAGGTCTGGTGTTGATGAAGTCCCTAAGCTTTTGTTTGTCAAGGAAAGTCTTTATTTCTCCTTCATGTTTGAAGGATATTTTCACGGGATACACTATTCTAGGGTAAAAGGTTTTTTCCTTCAGCACTTTAAATATGTCATGTCACTCTCACCTGGCCTATACAGTTTCCACTGAAAAGTCTGCTGCCAGATGAACTGCAGCTCCATTGCATGTTATTTCTTTCCTTTCACTACTTTTGGCGTCCTTTCTTTATCCTCGACTTTTGAGAGCTTGATTATTAAATGCCTTGAGGTATCCTTTTTTGGGGGCTTAAATCTGCTTGGTGTTCTATAACCTTCTCTAGGTTAGGGAAGTTCTCTGTTATTATACTTTTCAATAAACTTTCTACCTATATGTCTTTCTTTATCTCCTCTTTAAGCCCTATAACTCTTAGATTTGTACTTTTGTAGGCTATTTTCTAGATCCTATAGGTATACTTCATTTTTTTAATTCTTTTTCCTTTGTCCCTCTGACTGTGTGTTTTCAAATACCCTGTCTTCAAGCTCACCAATTCTTTCTTCTACTTGATCAATTCTGCTGTTAAAGGACTCTGATGCATTCTTTAGTATGCCAATTGCATTTTTCAGCCCAGTTTCTGCTTGATGCTTTAACATTATTTCAATCACTTTATTAAATTCATTTGATGGAATTCTAAATTCTTTTCCTGTGTTATCTTGAATTTCTTTGAGTTTCCTAATACAGCTATTTTCAATTCTCTGTCTGAAAGGTGACATATCTTTGTTTCTCCAGGATTGGCCCCTGGTGCCTTATTTAGTGCATTTGGTGAGGTCATGTTTTCCTAGATGGTATTGATGGTAGTGGAAGTTCTTTGGTGTCTGGGCATTGAGGTATTAGGTATTTATTGTAGTCTTCACTGTCTGGGCTTATTTGTAACTGTTCTTGGGAATGTTTTCCAGATATTTGGAAGGACTTGGGTGTTGTGATCTAAGCTGTATCTGCTTTAGGGGGCACCCCAAGCCCAGTAACTCTATGGCTCTCATAGACTCATGGAAGTATTGCCATGATGGTCTTGGACAAGATTCAGGAAAATTCTCTGGGTTACCAGGCAGAGACTCTTGTTCTCTTCCCTTACTTTCTCACAAATAAATGGAGTGTCTCTCTCTTTTCAGAGCCACCTAAAACTGGGGGTGGACTGCCACAAGAGCATCTCTGTAACCACCACCACTATGACTGTGCTGGGGCAGACCTGAAGCCAGCACAGGACTGGGTCTCTCCCAAGGGCTGCTATAACCACTCTCTGGCTACTGCCTACTTTCATTCTAGGACCTGGGGCTCTACAGTCAGCTGGTAGCAAAGCCAGCCAGGTCTTTTTCCTTCTCTTCAGGGTGGCAAGGTCCCCCAAACCCCAGGTGGGTTCAGAGGTGCCATCTGGGACTCAGGGACTAGAGTCAAAAACCTTAAAAGTCTACCGTGTTCTATTGTACTATGGCTGAGCTGGCAGTCAGACCACAAGACACAGTCCTTCCTGCCCTTCCCTCCCCTTTCCAAAGGTAGAGGAGCCTCCCACTGTAACCACTGCCATTCCAGGCCATGGGAATACCAGAGTTCTTCCTGAGATGACAGAGTTCTTGCACGGGTCTTCCTCATCTGTGTGGGCTGATATTCCTTTAATCTTTGAAGCTGCTGTCCTCTGGATGGGGTTTTCTGCTTTTATATTCTTTGATGTTCTTGAGGCTTTGGCTGCAGTACCTGTTGGGTTCATCAATTGGCTTCACTTCCAGATGATTTCAGGGGGCCAAGGCTCAGTTTAGCACTCCTGGGCTGCCCATTCTAATCCTGTGGGTCTAGTACTAGGCCCATGACTTTGTTCTCTGGCTCCTTGAGATTAATCACCTGTTGCGCTGTAGGGGCAGAGGTGTCCCCAGTCTGCCGGCAACAGCTCTACAATGGGGGTGCTGGTGAAAGCACTTTATTGGGGATGGTGGCAGTGGGGTCCACACTCCTATGCACAAGCCAGCAGCAGTGGGGAGAGGGTGTAGCAGGGTCAATGCTCACAGGCATGCCAGTGTTGGTGAGACAGCAGGGCAGTACATAGGCATGCTTGCTGGTGGTGGCAGTAGGGGTGGCACAGTGAGGGCAAGGTGCACATGTGTCCATCAGTGGACACTGGGCAGTGAGGTTCACGTGCATGCACGCACCAGTGAAGCAGTGGGGGGTGGATGTAGGTGAGTTTGGGCTGGCAAAGTGGTAAGGGAAGGCTGCAGGTGGGTTGACATAAATGGAGACCCCTCTGCCAGAGCTCTCTGATTGTTAGGTAGAGTCTGCCAGTGAAGAAGCTGTGGCAGTGGCTGCCAGATGTGCCCCAGTTGGGCATCTGAGACTGTGCTGCCAGCAGGTGAGGCCAGACAGGGATCCCTGGCCAGGCTAGCAGGCAAGGAGGCACTCAGATTAAACTGGCCCCATTCTGTGGGTAAGACTCCCCTGCTATGTGTAGGTTCAACAGTCAACAAAAACCAAAGCCACTTAGAGGAGTATGGTATGCCTTGGGGGTTGGGAGTCCCTGGCCATGCTCCACTGCAGCCATTCCTGGGCCAAGCCCTATGGGCTCTGAACAGTATAGAGTCCTTGCCACCTCTCCAAGCAGCTGTCCCTGTCAGTTCAAATGCCCATGGCGATGATGGGGTCTCCTTCAGCTTACATTCTGGAGATTCGTGGTGAGTGTGGGCCACTTCTCACCTATTTAACTCACCCCTTCCCCAGGAGCTACTGAAGGCCGGGAACAAGTCCTGGTGCTTCACAGCTTCATGTAGTGTTCCCAGCTTCCTCTTTCTTCAGCCCAGGGTCTGTGTCCCCACTTCATCTACTCTCAATGCCTTCCTTCCAAAGTCTGCTCTGAGTGTGCTGGTCTTCTTGATGGTCTGGTCTCATGGTGGGAGATGCCTTTCCTGGCTGTTTCTACCTGGTCATCTTGGCTCTTCTCTAAAGTTCTAGAATAGAAGTACTTTTAATACGACCAGCCTTAAGAAACCAAACTTTGAGTCACCCAAACATACTTGCAATTCTCGATGCCAGTTGGTCTGTGACTTCAGACCCACCACTGTCTGTGTTTCTGATTCTGATCTTGTCCGTGAGATGTCTACTCTGTTTTCAAGTACATGAATGATTTTATTGTTCTCTTTTTAAACATGTTATCCTTCATTAGGAAAAAAAGAAAAAGGGAAGTGCCTTGAAAACATAGAGCTAATTTTATTAAAAGCCTTTTTTCAGTTCTCATAATACATATTATTATAGAGTATAATACATATTATTATGGAGTTAGGGCTTAGGATTCAAGTGCCAAAGAAGTTGAGCAGAGGAACTACTCTAGCCAACCAACTCCCATCAGTTGATGCTGATATAAGAAATGAAACCCATTTGCCATCTCAGTCTCAAGACAAGTATGAATGTGACCAAACCAAGAGTCTCAAGAATTCATTACAACAAAATAGTAGCCCCATTTAGTAAGACACGATGTTATTGCTGTCGATTATGAAATAATATAGAGCACTTAGTGAGACTAGTCAAAGGCAGAATGTGTTGCTTTTTTTGGTTTGTTTGTTTTACTTGTGAGCCTCAGTAAACCTAATTAAAGTCTACCATAGTGTAGGGGAAAAAAATCAACTTTTAAAACCAAGACAAATCAGCGTCTGTTACAATAACGGCATTCTCTTCAGTCTGGAATGATTTTTTTTTTCCTCCAGGAACAATAATCTGAGTCAAGGGAACTCAGTGCTGCTTAATTTCTTTTGTTCCAACAGCTTTCTTTGCACTATTTCCCCCATCCCTCATGTGGTGTTCATTATCCAGGATGTTCAGGATCACATTAGCAGTTTCCATTATCAACCAATGAGATTTCTGAAAATGATGGCCGCATTGCAAATCAGTCTCTAGTCTTTGACTGGGACTCACTGGTAACTCATTGTCATAAATCATTTTATCTGCTGCTTCCTAGCTTTGGGGCTACACGTCCTAGAAACTCTATTATTTTAGAGATATTTTCATCAATTCTACTGTTTTAATAAATAAATCACAAAATCACCCTTCGTGTATTTTCTTTCTGAAATTACCATCATAAACTTTTAAAATCTTGTATTGCCTCTTGTTTCAAAATTTTATATCATAAGCCAGGCAAGAATTTTTGAATTATATCTTCCAAGCTAGAGATATGAAATGTGTAACGCATCCAAACGGAATGTAATTCTATTTGGAGATTCTGATCATTTGGTTTTTGCCTTCACTGGGGATCAGGGTTTCACCTATCAAACTGAACATGTATTTATATATAATAATGCCAAGAGAGGGTATCTTTAACTGCAAAACTTTATGAAGACAAAAGGAATGCTCTGGCTGACTTAATTCACATTTGCCAGTGAAAATTACATACAACTTGCTATGCATAGTTATAAATAACAATGTATAGAGTTTAGCAACTGGTAATGAACTTTGACTGTCAGAGCTGAGGGAAATGTGGTAGTCCTCATTTAACCTCTGTGTGGCTCTCCATCATTGCTCTTTCCCTGAATGGTCTTATTTCAGAGTCCCCCTTACTGCCAAGCATCATTTGTAGGCTCCTATATTGACCCTGGGAGACTACTAAATGCTGCAGTGCTCTCACCCTCTCTCTCTCCCTCCCTCCCTCCACACCCAGAGCCTGCTGTCTGCATAGTAGTTTCACCGTAGTTCTGAGATACCCCTGAGTGCTGTGGCATTGGAGGTACACTGGGAGCACTGCCTTCTGCTACTAAGGTAGTTACAAGTGGATTCTATATTTACACTGTATTGTGATACTTTTTGTGCAATTTCAATACACACTCTTCAATCTCCTCATAAAAGTAATTTAGGAGTATTCAGGGCATTATTATTATTATTATTATTATTCAAGTACCCTCATGCCCAATCGTTGGACTGCAGGTGTCATTTGACAGTTGTGGAGGACTTTCAATTGATCTATGTCCTGACCTTTCTGAAATATCCTGAATATTACAGCAGAATCTTGGCCTCAAAATTAAGCTGAATGTTATCAGTGCTAACCTATGAGGGTCTTCACGGCCCTCTCTAGCCACAGAGAACGTGTAGTCACAAGAAATGGAGATTCACCGATTCAAATTGTACAAAAGAAAACTGATGATATGGTTGAAGTCTACCTACCTTTACATTTTACCTCTTTCACAAACCCCAATCCCACATCTAACTAACATTAATCTTCCTTCTTTGAGCTGCTAACATACATTGCCACTTGGCTATACACTGAACAATATCCTCTGCTATTAGTTTGTGCCGTAGCCCTGACACTGCAATTCTTCATTGAGAACAAGTGCTCCCCAATACTTGTGAACCCTTCTTAGCATCTATCCTACATCTAGACGCATGTCACATTCTCACTAAACATTATTGCTTGACTGAGTGCAGAGCACTCAGGATTCACTGTCTTCTAAGAACTAAAGCAATTGGGGGATATCCTTTGTATATCAGCCTCCCAAAACAAAGCTGGCATGACACGGAACCAAACTCTGTCTAGCAGAGCCATTGTCAAGCATTTCTTTGGTCAATGACAAGCTCTAGATGGAGTAGGTATAAAACGGAAGTTGAAAAGTAACCAGCCAACCATGCTTCTAATCCCACTGCTAGTTACAGTCATGCCTGGTCTGCAGGCGTCATCTCAGTTGATATCGGTATTAAGTACAGAGCAAACCTGTATAATAACAGTATCAGAGTGCTTGTCACACTGCCACTGCCAACTTCCCCATTAAAATGCCAACATTTTGCATCACCCTTGAATTTCCTCCTGTCAGTCCATCTATGAGTCTTAATCAGAAGCCTGCATCATGGTAGATGTCCAAGCCACAGCACCCACTACTTTGGTTTTTAGGTGAAGAAAGTCTGACTCAAGGCCATTTTCTTTCTTTCTCATATTATTTTGCAACTGCTTAAAAATAAATGAGATGTGGGGCCCATCATGATAAAGCCTCTATTAGACCTGTGACAGACAGGAAAAGAGATCTATGTGGCCTGCTGCGCCAAGAAAGCATGAAACTCATTCCTTTCCCTTCTGAAATCATTGACTTCCACATTGACATTTATATCTGAGGGTGTATTATGCCTGCAGACCACATAAGGCTGCGTTCTTGCTCACGTGGGAGTGCATGTCCCCTTCAAGAAAGCAGAAGACAGTACTAAACAAAAAATAAAAATAATATCATCAGTTACATCCAAAAAAGGAGGTTAGTAGTATAAACAAGAAGAGACCCTAAAGTCAAGCTTGACCTAGTATGCTGAAATCTGTCTTGTGAGTTATAGTTTTGCCATATAAGCCTTCCCTATAGCACTTTCCCATCGTGATGCTTCTCCTCCTGTTTGTCCTGATCTGACAAATGGGACTTTATCTCTGGGCTAGACAACTTAACAGGTGCACATAACCACACAACATATCTTCCTGAAACTCCTTTCACCTTGCTATGACTTCCGTCAAAACCCACTAGAGCTTCTTTAATTAGACACAGGATAAAGTATGACTCCAGTTATGTAACATCTAAAACTTACAGAAACTGCCTTTTGTATTTGCTGCTTTGCCTCCTAAGCAAGGTTTTCATTTCAACTAATAGGACTCCCCCAAAATGCCCAATACTTACCTGCCTTTAAGCTTTGCTCCCCGTTTCTGTCTAAATGGAATGCTCTCCTCCCTAATCATCTAAATAGTATTTTTCCTTCAAGGTTCAGCTTGAAGTCTAAGCCTGAGAGGATGTAGGTTCTGGAAGGGATTGTTTTATCAACAAGAATACAGAGACCTAGAACAGTGAAATGGTTTATCAAATAAGCATGTCACTGCTAGGTAGTGTCTAACAGACACTCAGTCTAGGTCCCCTGGGTCTTCTTAGCCATGCTGCCTCTCCACAGTGTGTGTGTGTGTGTGTGTGTGTGTGTGTGTGTGTGTGTGAAGGGAATTGCTATAAAGGCCCCATCTGTCTTATCAAAAGTCTGCCTTTACTCAGGTAAAATCAAAGCAAGAATTCAATATGCAGGAGCTTTGAGCATATCAATCACACTTAGAGAAAAAATCCTGTATCCTCCTATCACAAGCCCAACTTGATTCTTGTCCCTGTGTTTACAAGGATGTCCATTGAGACTTTGTCTCCATCTCCTTGTCCCCCTCTTACTTCTTGGACTTGGCAGTAAATTTGAATTTTTCACATTGACACACTCTTAAATCTGGTTTTATACTCACGATGTCCTTTTACTTCAAATGACTCTCCTGCATAGTCAACTGAAGACTCAGAGACTCAGCCACGATTTGCTTCACTAGCCTTAGCCTGGTATTCCAGGGCCCTTTTCATGGATGGGGGCTAAGAAGGAGGGGGCAGGTTCATTTGTTTTCCTACACAACCTGTGGCAAAAATAATTGCTAGTTCCAACCTCCAAACAAAGTGCTGTTATTAAACGAGAGCTCCCTTTTAACGAATCTACAGCTGCTTCTATCTATAGTAATGCCCTTTAAAATCTAAGTAACATCTCTTTAATATCAAAACATTAAGCCAATTCCAACATAAAAGTTATACTGTCATTTACTTATTCAGTCTGCAGACATTGCTTGGTAAGCAAATTAAGTAACTCATGAATCCCGTATAATAATTGTGTAGCCTTTAAGATGTATATACAGATTTAGAATGATACCATTCATTTGACAACTATTGGCCAAAAGTGAGGATTGTCTTGGATTGCTCTATCATTCATTTAAAAGTAAACTATATAGGGAGAGGGATCTCATTTATCCCTAGGACCTAGAACAATGAGTGTCAAATAGTAGGCATTAATTAGGTTATTGTTAAATCTTACGTAAATTTACATAACTTAATTTGTTCATGTACATATTCATGGTTTCTTTCTTCAGAGTGTATGTCATTAGAATACGGTGCTATTTTGTTCTTTGCAGGCTCCAAAGCATCCAGCATTTGTAACTGCCAACAGGTTCTGCTTGCCCGCTGCCTAGACAGAGCTAATTTATCAAGACAGGGGAATTGCAATAGAGTTAAACTCATGCAGAGCTGGCTACATGGGAGACCAGAGTTTTATTATTACTCAAATCAATCTCCCTGAATATCCAGGGATCAGGGTCTCTGAGGATAACTTGGTGGGTGGGGGGTCAGGAAGTGGGAAGTCCTGATTGGACAGGTCAGAGATGAAATCATAGGTGGTCAAAGTGGGTTTCTCTTGCTATCTTCTGTTCTTGGATGGGATCACAGAATTGGTTGAGCCAGATTACTGGGCTTTGTGGCATGCACTGGTGCATCAGAATGCAGGGTGTGCAAAATATCTCAAGCACTGATCTTGAGTTTTACAACAGTGATGCTATCCCCAGGAGCAATTTGGGGAGGTTCAGGATTTTGCAGCCTCCAGCTGCATGAGTCCTAAACCATAATTTCCAATCTTTCAGTTAATTTGTTAGTTCCACAAAGGCTGACTCTTCCAGGCAAGAAGAATTGTTTGTTTGTTTGTTTGTTTGTTTGTGAGACAAAGCATCACTCTGTCACCCATGCAGGAGTGCAGATGTGCATCTCGGCTCACTGCAACCTCTGCCTCCCAGGTTCGAGCAATTCTCCTGCCTCAGCCTCCCATGTAGCTGGGACTACAAGCACACACCACCACATCTGGCTAATTTTTTTGTATTTTAGTAGAGACGCAGTTTCACCATGCTGCCCAGGCTGGTCTCAAACTCCTGAACTCTGGCAATCCACTTGCTTTGGCCTCCCAAAGTTCTAGGATTACAGGTGTGAGCCACTGTGCCCATCCAAGAATGGGGTTTATTTCAGGAAAGGGCTATCATCTTTGTTTCAAAGTTAAACTATAAACTAAGTTCCTCCCAAAGTTAGTTTGGCCTATGCCCCAGAATGAACAAAAACAGCTTGGAGGTTAGAAACAAGATGGAATCAGTTAGGTCAGATCTCTTTCACTGTTGTAAGTTTCTGTTATAATTTTTACAAAAGTGGTTTCACATTAAGAGGTAGCTGTTCTTTAAATATTTGAAAATTTTCCAAATTTTATTCTATGACAGCTCTTCTGGGAAATGTTACTAAGGTATGGGGTGAAATAAAGCATTCAGTGGTAAAACAAGTTGGCAAAATAAATCTCTGTCTTAAAGATTCACAATGCACATTAGCATATTAAAAACCTTGAGAAGTCCTGCAGTGAGGAAAGCTAGTTTTCTTTGTGCAACCAATTTTTCTCAAACTTGAGCATAATATTCCTTTCGGTATGGCATATCCATTAATTTCTTATAGACAAATGTTCCATGATTTATCTACCAGCTTGAAAATGCAGTCCTTCAAGCCTATGTCTCTATACACACATATGATAGTCACATAATATACAGTAGAAAGGAAGTAGTTCAGGCGCCAAAAGAACCAAGTCCCAGTCCTAGTTCTCCATGAACTAACATGATTAGGGGAAATCATTTTATGATAGTTTGTTTCAAGTAAGACTCCTGCCAAGGAAAGTTGCTAAGCAATGAGAAAACCAGTAGTGAATTGTTAAATGATATCAAAAGCCCTGACGACCTTTGGAATCTGAATTCCTAGTTGTCTCAACTTCCCTTGGAGCTTACAATATCATTAACTCACATTTCAAAAGTCACCTTAATATTGCAATAAGAAAGGAGCTGCCATAGAAAGAATACAAGCTAATTGGTGTTGATTAAATAGGTCATCATGGTAGAAGTGCCTCTCCACACTCATTAATTCTCCTCCTTTTGCTCAGCCTTCCTTAGAGCTAGCACAGCTATATGATTAAGTTCTGGCTAGTAAAATGCAAATGGGAATGTTATGTAGCACGCAGGAATCTGAACTGGCATGTACACTTTGCCCCTTTTCTTCCTTGTACCTTCCTCTTTCCAACTCCTTGGGATGTGAATGTGATGACTGGAGTTCACGTGGACAAAGTCTATGCCCTAGAGACAGTGCCTTAGTGAGCAGGAAAGAGGATGGCAGGATGGCCCCTGATGACATTGTGGACAGAGCCACAATAGAAACCCCCAACTGCCAACTCGCAGATTTTTTTTTAGAAAAAAAGAACTTTCTATCTTAACTCAATGGTATTTGGGGTTTTTCTGTTATTCTCAGTTGAACCTAATCTTAACTTAATACAAAATTTGATACCTGGAAGTGGTGAACTACATGTTCCCAAACCTAAAATAAATGGCATTGACTTAGTGCAGACCTACTGCGGGAGAGTGAAAAGGAGAATGCTATGTTTTGGTGCTTCTTGACTATGAAGGTGACAAACTCAGTCTGCAGATCATTAGTCTCCAGGCCGAGTTGGAAAGTTAGAAGCTCTGTCATGGATGAAGTTTCTCCCTGTAATTTGGAGCCCTGCAGGACTGAAAAGCCAACTGCTTTTATATCCCAAACTGGAACGACGATAAACAGACTTCAAAGCTACTGCCTTAACAAGAGATGGCTGATGCTCTGCCATATAAAGGTCAAATAAAGGTCACAGAATCCTACTGGTAGATACCATACTAAGAGTCTTGCCTTTCCACCCAAGCCCATTATTCCAAACCATGTCCGGACAGGCAGCATTAAATTGAAGAGGAGGAGAAAGGAGGAGAAGGGCAAAGCACAGAGACCAGTAAGTAACAAACTAGTCTTCTACCTCAAAATTATGTCTAGATCTTAGCATTACGTCTAGACCTTAGCTGTGGCTACTTGCACATAGAGCTGCTTGAAAATTTACTAAATTTTCATGAGAATTTTATAGTCAAAGAACCTCAGCCAGCCTTAATAGATACCTCACCAAAGACAATATACAGATGAAAAATAAGCATACAAGAAGATGGTTCATATTATGTCATCAGGAAAGTTCAAATTAAAACAACAATGAGATACTACTACATACCCATTAAAATGGCCAAAATCTGAAACACTGACAACACCAAATTCTGGCAAGAATGTGGAGCAACAGGAATGCTCATTCATTGCTGGTGGGAATGCCAGATTATATAGAAGCTTAGGAAAATAGCTTGGCAGTTTCTTTAAAAACTAAACATACAATTACCATATGATCCAGCCATCATGCTTTTTACACAAAAGATTTGAAAATTTATGTCCATTCAAAAACCTGCACAGATATTTATAGCAGCTTTATTTATAATTGCCAAAACTTGGAAGCAACCAAGATGTTCTTCCATATGCGAATGTATAAATAAATGATGGTACATCCAGACAATGAACTATTCTTCAGCAATAAAAATAAATGAGCTGGTCATCAGCAAAGCCTGAGTCAGGTCCTCTTGCTCTCCTCCTGGGACAGCATGAGCTTCACCACTTGCTCCACCTTCTCCACCAACTACCAGTCCCTGGGCTCTGTCCAGGCACCCAGCTATGGCACCCAGCTGGTCAGCAGTGGGTCCGGCATCTATGCAGGCGCTGGGGACTCTGGTTCCCAGATCTCCATGTTCCGCTCCACCAGCTTCTGGGGCAACATAGGGTCTAGGGGCCTCACCACAGGGATGGCTGGGGGTCTGGTAGGAATGGGAGACCTCCAGAATGAGAAGAAGACCATGCAAAGCCTGAACGACCACCTGACCTCCTGCCTGGACAGAGTGAGGAGCCTGGAGACCAAGAACCAGAAGCTACAGAGAAAAATCCAGGAGCACCTGGAGAAGATGGGACCCCAGGTCAGAGACTGGAGCCATTACCTCAAGACCATCAAGGACCTGAGGGCTCAGATCTTGGCAAATACTGTGGACAGTGCCCGCATTGTTCTGCAGATCGACAATGCCTATCTTGCTGCTGATGACTTTAGAGTCAAGTATGAGACAGAGCTGGCCAAGCTCCAGTCTGTAGAGAGCTATCTCCATGGGCTTCGCAAGGTTATTAATGACACCAATGTCACTCAGCTGCAGCTGGAGACAGATATCGAGGCTCTCAGGGAGGAGTTGCTTTTCATGAAGAAGAACCATGAAGAGGAAGTAAAAGGACTACAAGCCCAGATTGCCAGCTCTGGGTTGACCGTAGAGGTAGATGCCCCCAAATCTCAGGACCTCACCAAGATCATGGCAGACATCCAGACCCAATATGACGAGCCGGCTTGGAAGAACCGAGAGGAGCTGGACAAGTACTGGCCTCAGTAGACTGAAGAGAGCACCACAGTGGTCACCATGCAGTTGCCGAGGTTAGAGCTGCTGAGATGATGCTCATGAAGCTGAGACCTACAGTCCAGTCCTTGGAGATGGACCTGGATTCCATGAGAAATCTGAAGACCAGCTTGGAGAACAGCCTGAGGGAGGTGGAGGCCTGCTATGCTCTGCAGATGGAGCAGCTCAATGGAATCCTGCTGCACCTGGACTCGGAGCTGGCACAGACCCGGGCAGAGGGGCAGCACCAGGCCCAGGAATACAAGTCCCTGCTGAACATGAAGGTCAAGCTGGAGGCTGAGACCGCCACCTACCACCACCTGCTAGAAGACTACGAGGCCTTCAATCTTGGTGATGCCCTGGACAGCAGCAACTCCATGCAAACCATCCAAATGACCACCACCCACCGGATAGTGGATGACAAAGTGGTGTCTGAGAACAATGACACCAAAGTTCTGAGACTTTAACCCAGCAGAAGCACTGGACCCTTTGGGGAGCAGAAGGCAAATAAAAAGTTCAGAGGTCAAAAAACTTCATTCATTCATTCATTAAAAAATAAATAAGTGGGCTGGGTGGGGTGGCTCATGCCTGTAATCCCAGCACTTTGGGAAGCTGAGGCGGGCGGATCGCGAGGTCAAGAGATGGAGACCATCCTGGCCAACATGGTGAAACCCCATCTCTACTAAAAATACAAAAATTAGCTTGGCACAGTGGAACACACCTGTAGTATCAGCTACCCGGGAGGCTGAGGCAGGAGAATTGCTTGAACCCAGGAGGTGGAGGTTGCAGTGAGCTGAGATCACGCCATTGCACTCCAACCTGGTACCTGGTGACAGAACAAGACTCTGTCTCAAAACAAAAATTAATTAATTAATTAAAATAAATAAATAAATTAGCTATTAGGCCATGAAAAGACACAAGGAAATGTAAATGCATAGTACTAAGTGAAAGAAGCCAATCTGAAAAGAATCATTGTTAATCTTAAAGATGGACATTTGATGTCATAGGAGGCTGGGGGAATAAAAGCTTGATGAGAATGGAAAAGAGGAGTGGTCACTTCACAGATGAAATGTCAGGGAAAAAAAAGTGAAAAGACTTGAAACAAAGATTACTAAGTGTCGTGTCTAGTGCAAATTTCCAGTTATCTCTCTTTCACTGTCATTGAGTCATTTCATAACTTTGTAAGTTATAAAAACTGATAGCAGAAAAAATGACTGTTGTCTGAAGAAATGCAAGTGAAATGTGCCCAGTGGAAGGAAATACAACTAATATGCCCAGTGGAAAAAGGTATTTCCAAGCATGACATTCTTTTTGTCCTGTGTATACTGCCCAATTGCTTCTCTATTAGCAAATTCATTTCAGCATTTCTAATTGCCTTTACATGTGTGTATTCTTTGAGTTCTCTTTTGAACCAGTTCTAACATATATTGGTTTCCTCATTAATCAATGAGTGAAATGAAAACCTGTGATACATATTCATTTTATATTTATATATGACATGACTTGATGTTTTTGAATGTTACCATTTTAATACTCTTCTTCCACATCCAAGTTTTTGCAATGACAGAAAACATAATTTTAAAACGATATCCCATACCAGCCCTAAAAGCAAGAAAGTTGACCAACAGCAAATGAGACATCAGAGGAATTCTTGAAACAGAAAGCACTTGGAATTAGAATGGCAGAAAACAGGATTCAGGAAAAGCTATGGCAGAGGGATCTGCAGTTCATCCTGAGAGAACCAAAGAAGCCCCAGACTCAAGTTCAACAAATACAAAGAGTGGCATCTACCCTGCAGGAATCATCCCCACAGGCCTGGTTCCTTTCCCCAAGGATGAGGGGAAGCCCACAGCAGTAATGTGCATTTGGCCTCGGGATAAAATACAGAAAAGTCCTTTTAAAAATAAGCAAGCATGCTTGGGGGAAAGAGGAATGCTCCCAGCAAGAATACTGGGAGACTGAAAGTACCAGAGAGCCTGGCGGAACCCTTCTACAGCAGAAAAGGAGGAAAAGAGAAAGATTGAACCCAGGAGTGAACACACACTAAAGCATCCACCTTTGGAGCAAAGTGTTCTAACTTTGGCAGATGAACTAGTCTCCAGCTTGTTCCCCACATGCTGCCCATTCACACTGTTACCCAAATCTACCATTTTCCCTTAGGAAAAGACTTGTGCACCCTCATTTTGCTGACACTTTCCCTATTTCCAATGATTGCACCAAAAGTACTGATGTATTCTGGAATTACGTTGAAAAATACTTCTTTTACCTGGGTCGGTAAACTTGAACTCAATTTTCAAAACTAGATACTATCTCTCATCTTATCTAAGATTTATAATGTTTGTTTCAACTTTCCCAATTTGAAAAAGCACTCTTCTTGTTGTAGAAAATGAAAATAGAATAGGAATTGAATGACCTGTTCATCCTACTTTCCTCCCTAAGAGGAAGTCATCCCTTCCATATTAATGCTATGAGATGAGAGAGCACAGTAACCACCCACCTTTACCAGGCACTCTCATCTCACAGCATTACCATGGAAGACACGGCCATGTTTCAGGCTGCCAAGTATCTTTGTGCAGTTCATACACTGTGCAATGTACTCACACACAAATATACATGGCAGCCTGAACTATCTCCCAGTTCTAGTCCTATGTCAGATTATTTTATCATGAAATAAAATACCTAGACCTGACAATAACAGCACATAGAACACCATCCAGAATACTTCACAGCATTCATACACCATCATCTATTACATCGATTAAGCATGTGCAATGTCACAGAACACCCGAGTCATCTTCTCCTCCATCTGAATTCTACCTGGAGGATGATCGCATCTTCGCCACATACTTCAATGCTTTGATTCAGCAATTAGCATGAGACTTTGGAGCACAGTGCTAGAGCCCAAAAGGAAGATATTTTGGGGTACTGAGTAAAGACATTTCTTATGACCCCCAAAACATGCTGTATTGGTGTATTCCATTACATTGAAATGATGTCAGGGTTTTTTATTTAAAAGCTAACTTCAACAGTTGGTTGACAAAGCAAAGTCTAGCAAACAATGGGAGTACGGAAGAAAAGGCTCTATGAGAATATAACAAATCACTTTGCCTGCCTATTCCTGTAGACTTTTGGAGCAAGGGGTGTGCAATGGAGGAATAAGGTATTGGATGACAGAAAAGAGAATTTGTCAGCAACCTTTCATATACAACTTCAGACTTAATTGAAATGGAAATTTTAGGATTAAAAAACCCTTGAGCATCCTTCAGACAAGAGAAAGGACATTGAAGATCATTTAAATCATCTCACTCTTGCAAAACAAATCAGAGTTGGGACATTTTTATGCCACATAATAGAAAGACAGGTTTCAACCTTGCAGAAGAATGGAGGATTTAAAATTTGAAAAGAGAGTTTGGGAATTAATAGTATCATTAACATTTAAAGATGCTGTTCTGAGCACATGCACTAGAAAATTATACTATGAAACTACTGTATTTAACAGCTCACTGCTTCTATATGCCTTGCTCTCATTTAGAGCAAACACATAAAACTGAAGAAGGCGCGCATTTGCCCTTTTTTCATCATAATATACACAAATAATAGGCTTTCTCTAACAGCCCCAATACAATCTTAATGATAATTGATCTTCCATCAGTTTCTTCCTATTGCAGTTCTTTCAGTCTTTTCTAAAACAAAGAACACAATAGGACATAACTCAAATCCTGTAATGCAAGTAAAATTAAAAAGAAAATATAAATGTGCTATGTTATTCTAATATTTTATCTTTGTGCTTTATCAACAGTAGAATTACTGAGGCAGAGGAAGGGTTTCAGTAATTCTACTGTTAGGCTCATCTTATTACATTTGTTTTTATCTCTTGGTAGCCTTAAGGGTATGCTTGATCTAGAGGCAAAAATACCCAAATTTAATGTTGGTTTCACCACCTAATAGTTGTGTGGGTTTGAGCAAGAATTTATTGGAGCTTTGATTTCCTTACCACCATCACCAGCACCACCACCACCACCCCTTTTTTTTTTATGGAGTTTCACTCTTGACACCCAGGCTGGAGTGCAATGGCGTGATCTCGACTCACTGCAACCTCTGCCTCCTGGGTTCAAGCAATTCTCCTCCCTCAGCCTCCCGAGTAGCTGGGATTACAGGTAGCCACCACCTTATCTAGTTAATTTTTCTGTTTTTAGTAGAGACACGGGTTTCACCATGTAGGCCAGGCTGTTCTCAAACTCCTGACCTCAGGTGATTCAGCTGCCTTTGCCTCCCAAAGTGCTGGGATTATAGGTGTAAGCCACCATGCCTGGCCCCCTACTTTAATAACTTTATATAGCCCAGACCCTTTCTAGAGTTCCAGATGTGTAACCCCAGTTGGCTTTCTGACATCCTTACCTTGGCAACCCCAAAGTACATCAGTCTAACAAGAATCTTACTCGTGATCTTCCACCATGAACTTGATTCTCTTCCATTTTTCCTCATTCATCAACCTGAGCTACAGTGGATCTAAATCTAAAACCTATGCCTGACATTGCTTTCTCCCTTTATATCCAATCTATTACCATGATTTGTTAAGTTTATACCTTTCATTTCTGCTCACCTCTATTCAACTCTACCACCAGCACCACCTCCATTCAAGCCACCTCACTCTCATCAGGACTGCTGTGAGAATGTTCTCACTGGTCCACCTCCACCTACTCTTGCTCACCTAAGTATGTGCCCATCTAATCAGCATTATTTTTTAATCGGATCATATCACCCCTCTACCTAAAATATGTCAGTGACTTAATCCGGCTATTTGGAAATCCAATAATGTCCTCTGACTTTTGTACAGTCCTTCTTACAGTTCTTGAATGTGTCATGCTCTCCCACACCACAGGGTCTTTGCACATGCTATTTCCTGCCTGCCATGATGCCTATCTTTCAGACACGGTCTTTTCTTCCATCAGACCTTATTTCAATCCTCACTCACTCAGAGAAGCTTTTTCTCTCTTCCCCCACTGTGTCAAGTCTCCTTATAAGACATGTTCCTGGCGCCTGGTGATGGAGCGAGACTCTGTCTCAAAAAAATAAAAAATAAAAAAAAGACATGTTCATACATTATTACATGATTACAGTTGTATCTTTTCATTATTTTGTGGTTGCTTGATTTTTGCCTGCTTTCTCCTTAGACTAGAAGCTCCAAAAGGGCAGAAATCGAGGCTCATTTTTCTCACACAGCATATGCACAGCAAAAAATTTGTCAAATAATCGAATGGATCAATGAATATAAATTAATGTCTGTAAAATTAAGTACACTGCCAGCACTAGAATGCTACATGTCTATAACTTCTTTGTGCAATCAGTAGCTGCATTAAAATAAAGCAAAGTTGTATAAGTCTAATACCATATTTCAATGCTAGCATAAATAAATAGGTCTTGAAAAAGAAATTCTGGTGTATCTAAAATTCTTCCTAAGAAAGCAAACCATGTGTCAAGACACTATAGGGAAGGTACATGGGAGAAAATGTCTTGATGGAGAAGTTGAGAGCAGGAAAGAAAAAATGGCCCAGATGACTGCTGACAAAGGGAACAGCCTAGATAAAGAATACCTGAAGGGATTAGAGGAAAGAGGAGTATATCTGTGGAGCAAACAAGTACGACTCATATAAGGGAGAGAAAAAGACATAGGAAATTACAAAATAATAGAGCTAAGCGATGTATCACCATGAGCTACCTACCTAATGCAGGCTCTGATTGAACAGGTACCCCATAAAATAGTTTAGGTCTAAAAGTTGACTTTTTTTTTGCTTGGAACAGCAATTTTATTCAGTGTTTTCCTTTTGGGTAACCTAAAAAATATCAGAGCAATGATTGTCCCCTGCCAACAGTGTGCTATTTTGTTGACTGTGCCTGTAGCAAAGCTGTTTGATTCTGGCTATGAGACTTTCTTGATTAGCAGCATGAAAACCCTCACTCCAGGCTCTTTGAACAGATTCTGGGAAAGGACAGTGTTAAAGAAGTTTCAGGAACTCCCAGGAGAATCTAACACACACACACACACACACACACACACACACACACACACTGTGGGCCTCTTAAGCACAACACAAAGATGATGCCTTACATGGCTTTCTCACTCAATGAAAAAGAAAAGAGAAGCATATGTTGCCTTTATTAGAAACAAGCATCTTTTGCGAAAAACCCTTTTATAACGTTATATGTACAAAGCCAGAATTCTAAAGAACTCTATAATTGGCTCAATCTCATGCCTGAATTTTTACATCTCAAGTCCTCCAAATATATTAGGGAGTAGTTATTCTTCTTTGGTGACTAGTACAACAAAATCCCACAGTTCCTACCCTTCCCACAACTCTTAAGCCAACAACTGGGACCTAGCCCTTTCTCAAAAAAGTTCCCACCCCGACAGGTCCGTCTAGCAGCACCTTGTGAAACACCTTGTCAGCTTTCTTTCTAGCTCTCATGGCTCCTGGCTTCTTGCTGAGGGGTACTGGGGTTTCAGAACCTTGGAAGGTTCCTGCTGGGTTCTCTCTTAACAACTATGTCTTCTAAGAATCAACTCTTGCAGGAAACCCATTCAGGATCTCTTAGCACTGGATCTTAAACTGGATTGCTCATATGCCCTTCTGATAAGACACTGGGGCACAACTGAAAATTAGGATCAGGAAAAACTCGTGAGTTTTCTAATATTGCTGTTTAAACTAATTTCCAAAGTGTACAGGACATTCCATTTACTTAAGAAATCGTGTATTTAAGATGAGCATCATGCCACCCTGACTACATAGCATGAAGGTTACATTATCTTAGTAAAATATTTGATTAGAGGAAACAGAAAAAAAATCTTAATTACGTTTAATACTCAGATGAATTTCTGGTAAGTCATTGTGTTTAGTTTTCAGCACCTAACTAATATAAAGAAAATGTGAACGTCAAAATAAACCTTTGTCATACAGAATTGCCTCTTTCCACAAACATTTCCAGAGAGTGAGACCAATATACATGTAAGGTTTCAGAAACCTGTAAAAGTTACCCAGTAAAAGGCCCGATCACAAAATGATGAGCACATTGACCACACAAAATAAACCAAAAGGGCGTGGTAATACATTCAGTAATTTGTGAGCTTGGTTATTAATCCAAGTTTTGCATCCAGTCCTACTTCACATTGAGAGGAGGAAAAGTTATTTATTTATTACTAAAACACTGCATAGGCCGTACAAAGACAGAATAAAATAGACAGAAGGAAGGAAGAATCAATGTTGCCTTAATCTAACAACAGCTTCCCAAATCTTGCTTAGAAGCAAGCCATCAACACTATAACTTATCTTTCCATGCCTTCAAAAACCATCCTAAAACTTCTAACTCCATGAAATTCTTTTCCAAAACAAAAAAAATAGAAATAATATACTGATTGTTTTTCTCAGAATGCTACATTTATGCCTTTCAACTATGTGAAGTGTACATCTGAGCATCAAACCAAGCTTAGAATGTAATCCACACAATACAGTCACAGCTCCTGAAGCTTGCATTCAGACATAAGAAGGAAATCACTGCAGTTTTTCACTTTTTTTGCTAATTGCAAGCAATAACATTGATAAGTATATTAAATGATTGTTGAATTTAACTAGAGAATCTCTAACTACCTCATTCTTCACATTTCTACTCTGAATTTTCTTAATGCACAGTATCTCAAGAACTCTAAATACTTCCTGTGTGTTTAACAGCTTCTTACATAGCCTCAGCACATGTAAATATAATTCTTTTCTGGTGCTTTCTATAGCAGAAGCAGAATCCAGGCCCGAAGAAACTAAAAGACTCTACCTACTCAGAACATAAAAGTATATATAGAGAGGACATATAAAATCCTCCCAAAATGTTAGCTGGTCAGTCACGCCCTGAGATACGTGCACCCTGCATCTCCACAGCCCCCAGTCATGGACAGGGGACTCAGATGGCAGCTAAAAGCAATGCCAAATTTTACATTTTTTTCCATTGCTGCCATAAAAAAGATGGTTCATTCTAAGTTGAAGTGTGAGGAGAAAATTATCTCACCCAAAATCAAAATTCACATTTCTCTCTTCACTCACGTCCTTCCTCCTCATGACATATGCAGACCTTCTTGCCCTTTAGCCCCAACTCTTCTTGATTGTTTCAAAAAGTTTAGATTGTCTGAAGCTTGCGTGTCACACAACATTCACTTCTGACTCTTTTGGAGTCCATTTATCATTTATTCTCCCCACAGGGGATGGTAGTCATGTATTTTCTTAATGTCTGGGCACCTGTAGATCAACAAGGTCATCTCAATTCCCTATTGTATTGGGTGAGCCTTAGACCAGACCCCTTTAATGGACCAGCTGCCCAGAGTCATGTGTACTTTTCCTCTGTCCTTTCTCAAAGGCTGTACGTACTCTCTCTCTGATATGCATATTTTAAAACATTTATGTTAATGACATGTGAGCATCAGCAAACTTACATGGGTTCCTTAGGCAATTGCATAGGCTTGAGACAGGTGGCAAATAGGATGGCAAATACCTGCCAGTTATCCTCTTGCTCCTGAGGGCCAACTTCATGCCAGGTGCTCTGTCCTGCTAAGCTGGAAGTAATAGGGTGCTAAATACTGTGTTGTGGACAAATAATGAGTAAATACTGCCCTCCACATGGTTGTATGGAAAAATTAAAAGGAAATATTACCAGGAAAGGGCAAAGGGCTTGAGACTGTCTGTATTTCAAAGTCCTATTTACTCAAAAGGCTGACTAGACTTCTACCAGATTTACCTAAAAGCCCCAAACCCATTTGATAATGTCACTTTGTGTGGATCTAACTATTTGGATTAAAACTCTTTAAGGGACCCACTTTTTATAGTTGGAGAGAATCACCATACATGGCTGCTTCCTATTGTTTTTTAGTTTTTTAACTTTAAGAAATACAACAGGCTGGAAGTAGTGGCTCATGCCCGTGATCCCAACACTTTGGGAGGATGAAGTGGGTGGATCATAAGGTCAAGAGTTCAAGACCAGCTTGACCAACATGGTGAAACCCCATCTCTACTAAAAATACAAAACTTAGCTGGGCATATTGGCGAGTGCCTTTAATCCCAGCTACTCAGGAGGCTGAGGCAGGAGAATCACTTGAACCCAGGAGGTGGAGGTTGCAGTGAGCCAAGATTACACCACTCCACTCCAGTCTGGGCAACAGAGCAAGACTCCATCTCAAAAAAGAAGAAAGGAAAGAAGGAAAGAAGGAAGGGAGGGAGGGAGGGAAGAAAGGAGGGAGGGCAACAAAATGTAGAACAACTGCTGTTTACCCCATACCTTGATGAATCTCACCTGAAACACTCCTAATTCTTTAGCGCCACAGGGATGCTAAAACAGCACAAGTGGCCCCTTGTGGAGAATGTGTTTCTAAGGGTATCAGCTGGCAGGGCAAACCTGAATGAAGAACTAACGGTGTGAGGGTGGTGAAGTTTCTCTACCTTGAAACTGAATTTTCTAACCACTGTGAAGCATCTTAGCATTTTACTTAAAAGCAAAACATTTCTTCCCAGGAGGCACTGGCAGAGGGAGAGAAGGAATTTAGCTTCAAAGTGCAGCAGTTATTCCATGGCACTTCTTTTTCATTTCTTAAAATCTAGCAAACTTCTGATGAGTAAAAATAGCCCTCACTGGTATAGCAATCATACACAGAAAATGTACCAACCAGCAAAGACATCGTGGAAGAAGGGAGTGTTCGGCAGCAATCACGTTCACCCCTTCATGACAAAAAAATATGCCAACTTGAGCAATCCACCAATTGTAAAGAAGCCACAGGCAGCTGTCACCTGCAGATGGGGAGGGAGGAACTCAGTGTTCCTGAGTGACGCTAGCTGAAGATGAGCTCTGTCCAAACAATATCCTACTTATTCAGCTAGTTCCCCTTTGCCATGGCAATTTCACCCTAACCGCCGGGTTAAGGAATTACATAAGCAACCTGAATCCTGGTCATACTGATACTTGACCCCCTTGATGGCTCCCTGAGGCTCTCACCTCCATATAAGAAAATGTAAGAATTACAAAGTAATCATCCATATATTTAAGGTACCTATTTCCCTTTGTTTTTTCTTTCTTTTACTCTTCTGGTCAGAGCGAAAGACAATTTGAAGCCAGCATGTCTGTGTGTGTGTGTGTGTGTGTGTGTGTGTGTGTGTGTGTGTGATGTGATTATGTAGTAGGTGAGTACTTCTGTTAATGTTTTAAAGGTGGCATTACATTTAAAATATTTGCCCTTCAAGTACAGTGTGAAAATTAGACATAGGCATTCTATCAGAAGTTCTCATGCAGTTCCCAATGGTAGTTCCTGCCTGTTCACACAATTGGAGATGTGCTTGGAAGTTACCAGCTTTTCATTCATAACCCAGCAGAGTGAGAGGACAGAGATAAGAGAAAAAGATGCACAATGCTAGTAGTCATCAGGTACTGAGTAGAGACTAGTATTTTCTCAACACCCAAATCCTAAGAAAACTACTAAATGGATCTGTAATCTTTTATTGTTCCTCTGAACTGTGTTCTCAAACTGTTTGTATAAATTCTATGTCACTGAATCAGTAATTTCCCTGAACAAATATTTTCTATCTAAGACTAGTTAGCTTATAAGGGACATGAAGATTTCTGTATTAGTTGATTTTCATGCTGCTAATGAAGATATACCTGAGATTGAGCAATTTACAAAAGAAAAAGATTTAATGGACTCACAGTTCCACGTGACTGGAGGGGCCTTGCAATCATGGTGGAAGCTGAAAAGTACGTCTCACATGGTGACAGACAAGTGAAGAGAGCTTGTGCACAGAAACTCCCCTTTACAAAAATCATCAGATCTCATGAGACTTATTCACTATCATGGGAACAGCATGGGAAACACCCACCCCCATGATTCAATTACATCCCACTGGGTCCCTCCCACGACACATGGAAATTATGGGAGCTACAATTCCTGATGAGATGTGGGTGAAGGACACAGCCAAACCATAGCATTCCATCCCTGGCCCCTCCCAAATCTCATGTCCTCATATTTCAAAACTAATCATACCTTCCCAACAGTCCCCCAAAGTCTTAACTCATTTCAGCATTAACTCAAAAGTCCACAGTCCAAAGTCTCATCCAAGACAAGGCAAGTCCCTTCTACCTACGAGCCTATAAAATCAAAAGCAAGTTAGTTACTTCCTAGATACAACGGAAGTACAGGTATTGGGTAAATACAGCCATTCCAAATGGGGGAAATTGGCCAAAATGAAGGGGCTACAGGCCCCATACAAGTCCAAAATCCAGCAGGGCAATCAAATCTGAAAGTTCCAAAATGATCTCTTTTGACTCCATGTCTCATATCCAGGTCATGCTGGTACAAGAGGTGGGTTTCCATGGTCTTGGGCAGCTCTGCCCCTGTGGCTTTGCAGGGTACAGCTTCCCTCCTGTGGGCTTTCACAGTGGGTCTATCATTCAGGGGTCTATAGGGTGGTTGTCCTCTTCTCACAGCTCCACTAGGCAGTGCCCCAGTAGGGACTCTGTGTGAGGCCTTTAACCCCACATTTCCTTTTTGTACTGCCCTAGCGGAAGTTCTCCATGAGTGCCCACCCCTACATCAAACCTCTGCCTGGACATTCAGGCATTTTCATACATCCTCTGAAATTTAGGCAGCAGAGGTTCCCAAACCTCAATTCTTGACTTCTGTGGTCCCACAGGCTCAACACCACGTGGAAGCTGCCAAGGCTTGGGGCTTGCACCCTGTGAAGCCACTGCTCGAGCTGTACCTTGGCCTCTTTTAGTCATGGCTAGAGCAGCTGGGACATAGGGCACCAAGTTCCTAGAATGCACACAGCAGAGAGACCTTGGGCCCAGCCCACAAAACCATTTTTTTCCTCCTAGGACTCCAGGTCTGTGAAGGGAGGAGCTGCCACAAAGCTTTCTGACATGCCTTGGAGATATTTTCCCCATTGTCTTAGTGGATTAACATTTGGCTCCTTGCTATTTATGCAAATTTCTGCAGCTGCTTGAATTTCTCCTCAGAAAATGGGATTGTTTTCTATCACATCATGTAGCTACAAATTTTCCAAACTTTTACGCTCTGTTTCACTTATAAAACTGAATGCTTTTTACAGCACCCAAGTCACATCTTGAATGCTTTGCTGCTTAGAAATTTCTTTTGCCAGATACCCTAAATCATCTCCCTCAAGTTCAACATTCCACAAATCTCTAGGGCAGTGGATAAATGCTGCCAGTCTCTTTGTTAAAACATAGCAAAAGTCAGCTTTACTCCAGTTCCCAACAAGTTCCTCATCTCCATCTGAGACCACCTCAGCCTGGATTTCATTGTTCATATCATTACCAGCATTTTGGTCAAAGCCATTCAACAAGTCTCCAGGAAGTTCCAAACTGTCCCACATTTTCCTGACTTCTTCTCAGCCTTCCAAACTATTCCAACCTCTGCCTGTTACCCAGTTCTAAAGTCACTTCCACATTGTTAGGCATCTATAAAGCAGCACCCCACTCTCAGTATCAATTTACTGTATTAGTTGGTTTTCACACTACTGATAAAGATATATGCAAGATTAGGAAATTTCCAAAAGAAAGAGGTTTAATGGGAGAGAGAGATCCAAGATGGCCGATTAACAACAGCTCAGGATTGTAGCTCCCAGTGAAAGCACAGAGAGTGAGTGGACGCCGCACTTTCAGATGAATTTTTGTTGCCCACAGACTGGGAGATTCCCGGGGGAGGAGCCACAAGGGTCGCCAGCGTGACTTTTTTGGCTGGCGTGGCTATTTTGCCGGTGCCCCGGCATGGCGCTTCTCGGTGCAGAGTATACGGGACAGGGGGCCCTTTGAGTCCAGCTCGGCTGGTCCCATCCCAACAAGGAGAACAGCAATTGGAAGTGCTGAGGACTGAGAGTTTCACAGTAAGCACAGCTGAACCGGGAAGGTCCAGCTCTGTGGGGAAGGGGTGTTCGCCAAAGGAAAACTAAGAAATAGAAAAAACTTCATCACCAACAAGCCGGACGTTCACTCAGAGCCAATCTGAAAGTCGGCAATTACAAAGATGACAGGTGGATAAATCCACAAAAATGGGAAGAAACCAGTGCACAAAGGCTGAGAACACCCGAAATCAGAATGCCTCTCCTCCTACACGGGATCGCAGCTCCTCATCAGCAAGAGAACAAGGCATGACGGAGAATGAGTGTGATGAACTGACAAAATCAGGCTTCAGAAGGTGGATAATAAGAAACTGCTGTGAGCTAAAAGAACGTGTACTAACCCAATGCAAAGAAACTAAGAACCTTGAAAGAAGATTTAACTAAATGCTAACGAGAATGGACAACTTAGAGAGGAAAATAAATGAATCAATGGAGCTGAAAAACACAACACGAGAACTTCGCAAAGCGTGCGCAAGTTTCAACAGCCGAACTGACCAAGCAGAAGAAAGGACATCAGAGGTCGAAGATGAACTCAATGAAGTAAAACGAGAAGGCAAGATTAGAGAAAAAAGGGTAAAAAGGAATGAACGAAGTCTCCAAGAAATATGGGACTATGTGAAAAGACCTAATCTACGTTTGATAGGTGTACCTGAATGTGA
>CAUYLG010024157.1:0-19769 GCA_963573385.1 Cacajao melanocephalus
AGGTCTGACACTAGCCAGCCGGCCCGCAGACATCCAGGGGCTTAAACACCTCTCTGTGGTGCTGTGCTCTGATGGTCACCATCCTTGTCCACTTTCATGTTCCACTTTCCCACCCGATGCTCCCTTGTAAATCCTTAGAAGCTGTGAGAAGTTAGAGGAATCCTGAAAGCCTTTGCTCTCTCTGATAAGCACATAAAAAGACACTGACGTAAGTGCCTCCCTTCCTTGCAGAGGCTTCCTGAGAGGGAGGGGCCCTCTGTGCTGTACCCACGTGACCCCCGGAACTAGGCCCACGTGGCCCCCTGTATTATGAGAATGTGATTTGCTTGACCCCTACCAATCCTGTCAGATGAGTCACTCTCCTGACCCTGCCCCCTGCCCTGTATACAATAAACATCAGCGTGTCCAGGCCTTCGGGGCCACTGCTGGACTCCGCCCCTGGTAGCAGTGGAACCCGGCCCAGCTGAATTCTTCTCTTATCTCTGTGTCCTCGTCTCTTTCTTTCCTACGATCTATCGTCTCCACACACACAAGAACGCCCACTAGACCCTGCGGGGCTGGGCCCTGCACTGGACACGTCACCCTCAGGGCCCTGGCACACTGGCACACACGGCCGCAGCCCTAGACACTCTCTTGGCTGGCTCTCTGACCTTCAAGCTTTTGCTTAAAAGTCACGTAACACTTTTACATTCCGCCCTAAACGCGCACGCAATCGACCCTAACATATGCTATTTCCTCTCCCTTTTTCTCCCCTGTACTGATTGACACACCATGTAACTCACTAGTTTAATTTCTCATCCAGAACAGCACTGTCCAGGGTAGACAGTACAACTGAGGAAACGCATATTTAATTAGTTTAACTTTGAGTGGCCGCGTGTGGCAAGCGGCCGCCACGCTGGACAGTGAGCCGGAGGAGGCAGGCGCTTGGGTCTCTCCCCTCCCTCCGTCCTCATATGGTCTCGGCCCACCTGTGCAGGTGTACCAGGTCTGAATGAGCCCCCAGATGATGGTGTTGCACTTGTCACAGGTCTGCTTCACACTCTTGCTCTTCTCCTTGGAGAAGCGGTGCTCCAGGAGCACTCTGATGTTTGGCTCATCCTCACTGGGGTCCTGCAGAGGGCGGGTCAGGGAGGGTCACAGGCGAGCTGGGTTGAAGCTGCTTTCCCTTTGCACTAGCCCCTCAACTGACTCCTTCCAGGCACCATTTAGAGCGGAGACTGTGAGAGTCAGCACAATGCCATGCCCCTTTTTCTCTTTCACAGTAAACAATGATCAGCTGGGGAAGGACCACCATGATCACCTGCTACCTTTCCCAGCATCCCTTGCAGCAAGGTGCTGTGTGGGACTGACTGCATAGGGCCCCGGGCACGTGAGCGGGAGGGATGCGGCCTCTCTGGGCCCCGGGCACGTGAGCGGGAGCCATGCGGCCTCTCTGCCCCTCCCGCTGTCTGCAGGTCAGGTACAGGGCCATGGAAAAGGAGGCTCTCCCCACCTCTCCCCAACACCATTAGCTGCAATATGGGTCTCAGACCACCTACGGGATTTTTACGTGAGGAAACCAACACATCTTCTCTAAGCCTCTACGTTTTGGGACTTTTGTTACCACTAACTTACCTGTTCCCTAATGAATATTCTACTTTCCACAATCCCAGGGACTCATGAGTCAGCACAGGGGACCCAGGGCAGCCGGGCCAAAGCACACGCAGACCCCAGGCCTGCATCAGGGATATCTGTGGCTTGGGACCCATCACCTTCTTCTGCGAACACCACCCCTCCTTGTCCAGGTCATGTTCCAGGAGGAACTCAGCCCACCCACTCGCTTCAGTGGGTGGACACATAGCACAGAACTAGCCAATCAGCCACCGTCATTAGGTCAGGGGGTGGGCCCATGACCCAGAACTGGCCAGTCAGGCACTGTCATCGGGTCAGGGGTGGGCCCATGACTGGCCAATGAAACTCAGGCCTGAGGCTCCTGCTATAACCACAAAAAAGGCAGCTGCGGTCACCCAGGGCCGCCCAGCTGCTGGAAAGCAAGGTGCGGGTGCCGGGACCCTCTCTGCCACCACCACATGCTGGATCAGACACGGAAAGCAGAGCTGGGAGACAAGACTCCTGACATCGGACGATCTTCCACTCACCAAGCAAATACATTTTTCTTTTTGGTTTAAGCTACTTAGGGTTGGGTTTCTGTTCCTCGAAATAAAAAGGTCTAGACTAATAGAGAAACCTCCCACGGTTGTGTTCGGGTAAGGGCCCATCTTCCACCCTGCCTACCTAGTGCCTTTCTACCTCAGCCCCTCAGGCCGAGAGGGAGACCACTGCCTGAGAGAGAGCCAGAGGCTGGCGGGGGGCTCCTGGTCCCACAGGCCTGGCCTCAGCCCCAGGCTGCCCCATGATTGGGTAGCCCCACACCCACCTTCAGCTCCTGGAGCTTCAGCCGGAGGTGGATGAGCCGCACCACGGCATCCTTCTGCTTCTCCGACTGCTCGGGCAGCTCCAGGATCACCTGCTTGCACTCCTCGATCGCCTGCCGCAGCTGCTGGACATCAGAGGCCAGGAACAGACCCTGCCCAGGTTGGGGTGGGGGGCAGTCAGATGCTCACATGGCAGGCTCTTCCTGTTAAGTCCCATCCTTTGAGACAGGCCCAGAGCAGACCCTGACACCCCTCACCCAGAGAAGGAAACTGAAGCAGAGGGCCCCGAGGACTCGCTCAAGGGCGGGAGAGCTGGCCACATGGTCAAGGGCCACCCCGTGTACCTGCTCCCCCCGGAAAACCTAATGTGTGAAAGATGTTTTTCAAAAGACAACTTCCTTCTTTAGAAATCCAGTCGCTTTTTCCGCTATGTCATTTCGGTTACTTCTCGAGCTTCCTCTTGGAGGACCAGAGAAATGACATTTGCTGTCATGAAGGAGAGTAAGTGGCCTCAAGCTTAACTGCCAAACCCAGGCAGATGCCAACACCCCAGCATTTCCGGCTGCTTTCTCCACATAGCGGCCGGGGGCTCCTCAGGACCCAGCAAGACCCCAGACTCAGAACACTCTGGTGCTCCTGGGGAAGACAAGATCGGGTTTCGGAGCTGGGGAGCCTGGGCTGACCCTGCCCTCAGGAGCCTCCTCTTCCTCCAGGCTGCTGGGCTCTGAGGCCCAAGCAAAGAGGAGGGGGCACCCTCCTCTCTCTCAGTCTGTGTCCCCAAAGCAAGTGCTCTAAATGTTGTAATATATAAAACAAGCTGAGCACAGTGGGTCACACCTGTAATCCCAGCAATTTGGGAGGCCGCAGTGGGAGGACTGCTTGAGCTCAGGAGCTTGGGACCAGCCTGGGCAACAGAGCGAGACCCTATGTCTGTACAAAAAATTTAAAAATTATCTGAGCATTGTAGTGCACACCTGCAGTCTCAGCTAATCAGGAAGCTGAGGTGAGAGCATCGCTTGAGCCCAGGAGGTCGAGGCTGCAGTGAGCCATGATCGCGCCACTGCACTCCAGAGCTGGGGCAACAGAGTAAGACCCTATCTCAAAAAAAGAAAAAAAAAAACTCAACTTGATTGGATTAAAGGAAAAGAAAAATAAACAAACAAACAAACAAAGATACGAAACACATGTATGAAGTCCCTCTGCATGGGCAAAGCTTAAAGGCCACACACAAAATGAACAGTGAATTAGAATGGGGAGGTTCTGACCAAATCTTTTCAGAGTTACATTTTAGTGTTATTATAATGTTTCTCTCAAAAGTTAGAAACAGTTTGCAAAAAACGTTTTCAACGTTTTTAAAAAAATCCTTACATCCTCCCCGTTTTCTTCTTCAAAGCAAGGCTTTCAAGGAAGGAAACACAACCAGCAAAGGGCCCTGAGACGCCGACAGGTCAGGAGGAGGCAGACAGGGGCTTCTCCCTTGCCTCCCGCACCCCTTCCCTCGGCACCGGGGTCTGCAGGACCCCGAGGACCCCACAGGGAACCGACTCTCATATTTGCTTCATGCAGACATGGAGCTCAGGGGAGAGGAGCAGCCCCAGGTGCAGGAACCGCAATCCAGGCTGTCTCCACCTGCCTCACACGGGCTCTGAAGGTGGGGGTCTGTGGTGTCACACAGGCCTCAGATTCGAAGCCAGGAGCCCTGGCTGAGGTGGGGGCTGCACCCCAGCTCACAGGATGCTGCCCTGCCACCTGGGAGCAAGTGACAGGGAAGCCGCTGGCCCTTCCTGCCTTGAGGGCTCACTCAGTCCCTCCCCCCTCCCACATCCGAAACCTACCACAGGGCGAGAGAAGTGGTCCTCAGACAGGCCGAGATCCATCACGCGCTCAGTGCAGCGGAACTCTGGCTCCGCAGGGGGCAGCTCCGGCAGGGCCTCTGGGGGAAGACGGGGACAGGTGTGGAGGGTCAGCTGCTGCCTCCTGTCTCGCATCCCCAAGGGAGGAGCTGGGACAGCAGGAGTGGGAAAGGGATTCAGGAAGCTGCACAGAAAGGAGGCACTGGGGGAGCTGGGCACCACTCAGACCTGCACATCCACTTCTCATGCAGACAGGAAAGAGCCATTCGAGAAGAGGAGGTGGAATGACACTCAGTGCTAGCAGGTCCTCAAGATGGCATTACAGAAACATCCCCATTCCCAAGGCAGACACCTCATGCATGAACATGGGAATCACAGGAAAACCACGGCTGACTACACGGCAAAATCCACGAACGCCAGGGCCCCCTCCAGCCCGTCCCTGCAGCCGCCCCGCCCCGCACTCCCCGATGACTTCATCTGCAGTTTCCAGGGCTGACGCCGCCCTCGTGCCCAGAGCACAGTCAGTCGGCTAACCTCTCCCTCACAGGTCTCCACGCCGAGCTCACCTAACCGTGTTCGGGGCCCTAGGATACAGCAGTGATGAGTCAGGCACAAACCCTGCTGTCAGGAGTGTGAATTCTAGTGGGGACACACAAACAAACCACAGAACCACACAGCAGGTGGGAACAAGAAAACGGCCAGCAGCTGTCAGCTCCGTGGGAAAGGCAGGACTGCACAGGAGGCGGCAGCAAGAACGGGGTCCACATGAGTGGCCAGAGACCTTCCCAGCTCCCACCCCCACTCCTACCAGCACCCACCTTCAGGTGTGGCGTCCGGGGCCTCCTCCCCAGGGCGCTGCTCATGCTGTCTCGGCCCCAACTGCTTGTTGAAGGGGTTGAGGTGGGCCTGCCGGAAGCGGGCCAGCTTCTCATCATATTCCATAGCATTCCACCTGAAGGCCAGGCAGGGCCAGGATGAGTCCCCAGGTACCAGGCTCACCACAGACCACCCCCTCTCCCCAACCACACTGGGTTTCTGGGGTAAGGTGGGCCTCTTTCACTTCCATGAGGCAGGTGGTCCTCACACCCCACAGCCTCCATCCTCAGCCTCTTCCTGAAACACCTCAGGTGCCCCGCCCAGGCCCCCATTGGTGGTGTCGCCTTGGGAAGAGCTCACGGTGACAATAAGAATTCCACAAGAGGAGAGAGGCACGGGGCCCACCTGAGGGGTCCAGCTCCTGCCCTCCAGCATGGGGTCCTCCGGCCCCAAACGCTGAAGAGTCCCAGCCCTAGAGCTACCTATGGGATCCTCTCCGGCCTCAGCCCCAGACACTCACTCAGCCCCAGTCCAGCTTGCTATCCACCTGCTCCCGTGAGACAGTTGCTCCTTCCTGGGCCCCAACCGAAATTGCTGCTTTCCTGTCAGAGCACCCCAAAACCACAGCTCCTGTCTTAGGGCTCAGGGTTGGACACTTGGGGACAGTGCCGAGGCCCATTCCTGCTCAGCCACATGGGGGTGAGCAGCACCCACCTTCCCCATGCCCAGGAATGGGGGATCTTGGGAGAAGCCCCACACACGCATCCAGGCCCCCTGGCCTGGTTCTGATCCTGGATGTGCGATACAACCCGAGCCAAGCCCCCAGCTCTGCGCCTCCAGAGCCCCAGGAAACAGTCGGGAAGGGCCTAGTTCTCCACGGGGCAGAAGCTGAGGATCAAGAACGGCTCCTTCCCCGCCCTGAGTCTCAGAAACTGCAGAACACACAGGACTGATGGCTCCTGGCACGGAGGAAGGCACTTTGGTTGGGTGGGAACAGAGGCATTTGCATGCCACCCTCCCACTCAGCTTCCTGGGCCACGTTGCTTAGCCTCTCCGCCTCCATTTCCCCATCCATAATGGGCCATGGTGAGGGTGATATGAGCTAATAGAGACCGCACAAAACAAGCTCGCGGTGAGGTTTGCTGATGTTATAGGAAGTCTTCAGTAAGTGCATCAGTACTGGTTACACTTTCACCATACTTGCTACAGTCTGAAATAGTTCACAACTACAAAAAACAATCCTATGATTTACCCTCTGTCCCTTCTCCCAAAGGAAGGACAGCTGAGCCCAGAGGAGACAGCCGTGCTCAGGGTCACGCCGTGGCCTTGGGGAGCTGCAACTTGAACGAATTGCCTCACTGGCAGTGGGACAAGGAGGCCACCCGAACCCCACATGCCTACCCTGCCACTGGGCAAGACGCCACCCCACCTATGGGACCAGTCCTGCCTGTTGTACCTGTGGGGCAGGAGTGTGGGTGGGGTACCCGCACTCCAGCCTGGAAGGACCCAGCACCCACTGACAGGCTGACCCCGGACCAAAACAGGGAGGTACTGGGAAGACAGAGGGAGCGTAGGCCCCAGTCCCACCTCTTTCTCTTATTACCTGACGACTCTGGGTGGGTCACAGAGTCAGAGGCGGCCACCCGATGCCAGACCTCCCCAGTCTCCCAGGCAGGGAGCACCCAGGACACAGGAGGAATCAGGCCACCTGACATCACGCCTCCTCCTTCCTGAATGGGGCGCCTCATTTTTGTTTGTCACATAATTTCCCAGCCTCCCCTGCAGATAGACCTGGTAACATGACTCTGTTCTGAGACCCTGGGCTTGAGAAGATCAGGCAGATCTGAGCAGCTCTGAGCTCCTGGCTTCACCGACATACACAAGTCCTCAGCCCTTCCATCCGCCCCAGGAAGTAGGTGTTCTCCCTGATTTATAGGCAAGAAAATGGAGAAGCAGAGTCTAAATCAGGGCTATCCGAAAAGAATAGTAATGGGCCAGGCGTGGTAGCTCACACCTATAATCCCAGCACTTTGGAAGGCCAAGGCAGAAGGATCACATTAGGCCAGGCTCAGTGCAGTGAGAACCAATCTCTATTGAATGTTACATACATATACGTATGTGTGTGTGTATATATTTATATGTACGTATGAGTATATATGTATGTATATATGCGTGTGTATATATGGATGTATGTATATATGTGTATGTGTATATATGAGAAAAAAAAAAAAAGACTTCTGAGACTTGTCTATTTTTTTTTTTTGAGACAGAGTCTCGCTCTGTCGCCCCAGGCTGGGGTACAGTGGTGCGATCTTGGCTCACTGCAACCTCCACTTACCGGGTTCAAGCAATTCTCTGCCTCAGCCTCCCAAGCAGCTGGAATTATAGGCACCCACCACCATGCCCCGCTAATTTTTGTATTTTTAGTAGAGACAGAGTTTCACCATCTTGGCCAGGCTGGTCTCCAACTCCTGACCTCAGGTGATCCACTTGCCTCAGGCTCCCAAGGTGCTGGGATTACAGGAGTGAGCCACCGCGCCCGGCCGAGACTTGTCCTTAAAGGTAGAGGCTGCCCCTCTCCAGCCATTCCCGCATGTGGCTACCTGGGATGCAGATTATAAGGCTGGGGCTGGAGCAGCCACACAGGGCTGTGACGTAAAAGCCATGCATGAGGATGGGAGTGACAGGACTGCAGGGGACTCTGCCTGAGCCCTGAGGCTCACAGCCAGGATTCACTCGAGTGAGAGAAATACGGTATTCCCACCACTGTTACTGGGCGGGAGGTTTCTGTCTCTTGCAGCCAAAATAGATTCTGACTGAAAGGTCAGAGCGGTGGCTCACACCTGTAATCCCAGCACTTTGGGAAGCCTAGGTAGGCGGATCCCCTGAGGTGAAGAGTTCGAGACCAGCCTGGGCAACATGGTGAAACACTGTCTCTACCAAAAATACAAAAATTAGCCAGGCGTGGTGGCAGGCACCTGTAATCCCAGCTACTTGGGAGGCTGAGGCAGGAGAATCACCTGAACCCAGGAGGTGGAGGCTGCAGTGGGCCAAGATTGAGCCACTGCCCTCCAGCTTGGGTGACAGAGTGATAAACCAACACGAAAAAAAAAAAAAAAAAAAAAAAACCATGCCAGGCACAGTGGCTCATGCCTGTAATCCCAGCACTTTGGGAGGCTGAGGCAGGCGGATCATGAGGTCAGGAGTTTGAGACCAGCCTGACCAATATGGTGAAACCCCGTCTCTACTAAAAATACAAAAATCAGCCAGGTGTGGTGGTGCACGCCAATAATCCCAGCTACTCAGGAGGCTGAGGAGGGAGAATCGCTTGAACCCTGGAGGCAGAGGCAGAGGTTGCAGTGAGCCGAGATCACAGCACTGCACTCCAGCCTGGGCGACAGAGCAAGACTTCATCTCAAAAAAAAAAAAAAAAGATTCTGACTGATGATGCCAATTGTTTCATGGTGATAAGGCAGACACGCTCAACTCGAATCCCAGCTCTTCCAGTTCCCAGCCCCGTGACCTTGGGTAAACGGATAAATGTTTCTCTGCTTCCATTCTCTCATGTCTCAAATGGGGATGACAATAGTACCATACAGGGTCATTGCAAAGCTTAAAATAGCTAATACTAAGTTCAAAGAGCACTGCCCAGCACATAGTAAGCACCCAATAAATACTGATTACAACTTATCATTATTACTTTGTTTCGGGTTTTTTTTGGAGACGGTGTTGCTCTGTCAGGCAAGCCGGAGTGCAGTGGTTCGATCACAGCTCATGCAGCCCAAACTCCTGGGCTCAAGCGGTCCTTCCATATCAGCCTCCCAAGTAGCTGGAACTCTAGGTGCGTGCCACCACACCCAGTGAATTTTTTAAAATTTTTTGTAGAGACAGAGTCTACGTCTGATGCCTAGGCTGGTCTCAAAATCCTGGCTTCAAGCAATCCTCCTGCCTCTGCCTCCCAAATTGCTGGGATTATAGGAGTGAACTACCATGCCTGGCCTCTTACTATTATTTTTGAGAATCATGGCCGGGAGTGGTGGCTCACGCCTATAATCCCAGCACTTTGGGAGGCCGAGGCAGGTGGATCGTTTAAGGTCAAGAGTTCAAAACCAGCCTGACCAACATGGCAAAACCCCGTCTCTACTAAAAATACAAAAATATTAGCTGGGCGTGGTGGTGCATGCCTGTAATCCCAGCTACTCGGGAAGGTGAGGCAGGAGAATGGCTTGAACCTGGGAGGTGGAGGTTGCAGTGAGCAGAAATCGCGCCACCGCACTCCAGCCTGGGCAACACAGCAAAACTCAATCTCAAAAACAGAAAAGAATCAGCCCTGATTTAGACTCTGGTTCTCCATTTTCTTGCCTATAAATCAGGGAGAACGTGTACTTCCTGGGGTGGATGGAGGGCTAAGGACTTGCTATGTCAATGAAGCCAGGAGCCCAGAGCTGCTCAGAACAGACTGCAGACTGCGCTGTCACACACACATCATGACCAGTGCAGGAAAAAGGGTGCAGAAGCTAAGCCCGGGCAGCCCCCGGAGACCTCCTGGTGTTTAAAGCATGGCCAGAGAGGCTGAAGGCAGGCGCCCTGGCACCGACACCGATGCTTTGCCCAGCGCTGTCCTCTGGGCTGTGGAAAAAAGCCTCTTTTATTTGCCTAGTGAGAGTCCGTGCCAGCCCCAGGCCTGGCGCACGGGCAGGGGAGGAATGAGGGGAGGCCTTGGGCCTCACAGCCTCAGCTTCTCCGCACACCCCGGCCTGGGGACTCGCGGACTCGGAGCGGAAGGCCAGCCTGCCCCTCCCACCAGGCTCACCCCACCAGTTCTGCACCCAGATGTCGGAGGGGCCCCAGAAAGGAGCCGGCAGGAAGTGGGAGAGTGTAGAAAGAGGCCCCGCCGCCCTCCTGGGCTTCGACCCCACGACTCAGCAAAGAAAAGCAGAGGAAGCAGGCGGGGCTGGGGGCGCGGAGGGGCCGCGAACGGAGCCCGGGACACTCGGGGCGCGTGGGGCTGGCCTCGCGCGTCCTGCCCGCGTGTGACCAACGGGAAGCGGCGTCGCCCCTGCAGCCGCACCCCGAGAGCCTGGGAGCTCCCGCGCGTGCGGCGTGAACGGCGCCCCGGCTCCGGGGCTCGCAGGGACGGGAGGCCTGGCTCTCCGCTGCTGCCCCGGAAGCCCGGCCGCGGGTCCCACCTGCTGCCGGGAGAAGCCGCCCCAGGACGCGCCCCCACCCGCAGCCGCCGCGCCTCCGGGGCCAGGTCTCCCCCACCCACCCATTCCACAGAGGGGAAACTGAGGCCCGGAGCAGCCGGGAGGTGGCACCGCCGCGCGGGGGTCCTGGGCCGCCCGGAAACCCCGCGCACGGCGGGTGTGGACCCGGGTGTGGACCCCGGAGCAGCCGCGGGGCCCGGGTGGGGCGGCCGAGGTCTCCGGGCCCCGCGTCCCCGCAAGCTCCGCGCCGCTCACCTGACCGCCGCCGCCGCGCGTCCGCCCGGCCTCCCCGCTCCCGGCCCCGCCCGGCCGCCCCGCTGCGCCGTCTACACCCGCGCCCGCTGCTGCCGCCTCCGGCGCGGAGGCTCATGGCACGCGGGCACCGGGTCCGCGCCCCGGGGTCCCACCTGGACGGCCGGGCTGCGCGTCCTCGTTCCCCCATCACAGAGGGCCCGGCTGAAATCCGAGCGTCAACACGCTTTTATTTTTATTTTCACTGTTTTTTTGAGACGGAGTCTTGTTGTGTGGCCCAGGCTGGAGCGCACTGGCGCGATCTCCGCCTCCCGGGTTCAAGCGAGTCTCCTGCCTCGGCCTCCCGAGTAGCTGGGACTGCGGGCGCCCCACGCCCGGGTAATTTCTGTAGTCTTAGTAGAGACGGCGTTTCGCCATGTTGGCTGGTCTCGATCTCTTGACCTCGTGATCCGCCCGCCCCGGCCTCCCAAAGTGCTGGATGACACGCGTGAGCCGCCGCGCCCGGCCACACACGCTTTTTAAAAAATGGGTGGCTTTTAGCTTTTCTTTGTAAACCCCAGTGGTTGAGGAGAAAAAAGGAACCGCGAGCCGCTGTGTGCGGGACGACGCTGGCTGTGCCGGCTGCCACCTGCGGCCCCGCGGGGGCTTCACAGCTGGGGACGGAGGGACTCCGGCCCCTCCGCCCTCTCCACAGAGGAGGACGCGCGCTGCGCGCTTCGGAGCTGCTCCACGGAGGCGCAGGGACAGACTGCGGAAGCAGCTGGCGGCGGGCCTGCCATGATTCCTGCTTTCCCATTGTTTCTGCAGGAGCAGGGCTGCTGCTCCCGCCCCCAGAGCCCTACCCCTACACGTCTCAGGTGGAAGACTTCACCTGCCACCCCTTGTGCCCGCAGGGAGGAGCTGAGGACAGATGAAGGCCAGCATACGGAGCTCCCGGACTCAGTTTCCCCTCTCTGTAGAAGGGTGTGGCTTTTGCTGCCTCTGGCTTGGCCTGCCTTGGTGATGACAGTGCCAGTAACTGCAGCTCCCACGTGGGAACGACACGCCATCCATTTAACCCTGTAGGAGCCTGGGGCCAGCAGTCACCTACAGGGCAGCCAACTCCATCAGCTTCACCAAGGCCACACTGCTCAGACGGGGAGAGGGGGGGAGATTCCACCCCAGCTCACACCCCCACACCCCAGATCCGGACACTGTGCTCCTGCATCTCCTCAGACCCAGAGGGGACTGCATTAGCCACTGCACTGTCGCCACTTTGAGGTCCCCAGTCCTAAAGATTCTGCTTCCACCTGGCCTCTCTCCCAGCTCCTCTGGGAAGCCCTTCCCCATCCTTAGCTCCCACCTGGGCCCCACAGTACATCCGTGGCCTGGGAAGAAGTCAGCCCCTACCTTCACCTCCAGGCTCCTGCTCCCCAACAAGCCAGGCCCACCCCCACCGGGCCCCTGCCTGGCTGAGCCTCCGTGGATCACTGCTCCTGATGACCCAACACGTCCTCCTGGCCTCTGCTCAGTGGCCCTCGGTGATCTCTGGAAGGCAGAGTCCTTCCCCTCACTCACTCGTTGTCTCCCTAATCACTCCTCACTGTCTGATATCTTCTGTTTTGCACATTTTTATGTATTATTTCCTCCCCCCAGTGGGGCCCTAAATAAAGCTGAGAGTGCAGGCAGATTTTGTTGGCTATCTTTACTGCTTCAAGGCCAGTGCATGGACACAGGGGTGCTTCCTTACACGGACTGAGGAAGGACTGAGTTCCCTGCTGAGGCTGGCCCTGAGAGGAAGGAGATTCCGCCCAGCAGGAGCCACTGCACAAATGCATGTTAGAACCAGTCGTTGATCTGAACCAGGGTCTACAAAAGCAATGGGGACCCTCCTCCAAGAAGAGGCAAAGATCAACCGACACTCCACACACGGTTTAAAGTCTCCTTTCTTAATTAGAAAGTGTTGGCCAGGTGGGGTGGCCCCTGCCTGTAATCCCAGCACTTCTGGAGGCCGAGGTGGGAGGATTGCCTGACCCTAGGAATTTGATGAGGCTGCAGTGACCCACTCCACTCCAGCAAGACTCTGTCTCTATAAATAAATAAATAAATAAATAAGCATAGAGTGTGTCATGACCCTCTCTCTGTAGACATTCAACGACGCATTTTTTAAATTTTTCTAATTTTACCTGTTTATTTTAGGACAGAGTCTCACTCTGCCACCCAGGCTGGAGTGCAGTGGCTCGATCTCATCTCACTCACTGCAACCTCCACCTCCCAGGCTCAGATGGTTCTCCCACTTCAGCCTCCTGAGTAGCCGGGATCACAGGGACATGACACCACCTGGCTAATTTTATTTGTATTTTTGTAGAGACAGGGTTTTGCAACATTGCCCAGGCTAGTCTCAAACTCCTGGACTCAAGTGATCCACCCACCTCAGTCTACCAGTGTGCTGGGATTATAGGTGTGAGCTGCCACACCTGGCCCTATTTTATTTTTATTTTTTTATTAAGAGACAGTGTCTCACTCTGGCTGAAGCTCATCACTGCAACCTCAAATGACTGGGCTCAAGTGATCCTCCAGCCTTAGCCTCCAAGAGTTCTGGGAGAATCTACAGTTACAGAGACTTTATATACTTTATTAGAACCTTTACTGTTTTGTTTTGCTTCAGATGTGGTTGCCCAGGCTGGCCTCAACCTCTTGATCCTCCCGCCTCAGGCCCCTGAGTAGCTGGAACCACAGGCATGCACTGCCACGCCCAACTAATTTATAGAGACAGGGTCTTGCCATGTTGCCCAGGCTGGTCTCCAACTCCTGAACTCAAGTGATCTGCCTGCCTCGGCCTCCCAAAATTCTGGGATTACAGGCATGAGCCACCACATTTATTGAGCAGCAACTGTATGCCATGCTCTGGTCAAAGCAGTGGGGCACAGTAGTGAAAAAACAGACAAGGTCCCGTCACTCAAGGGTCCAGACAATAAGCAAAGAAGCAAATTAATCAGAGATACAAGCACCAGGAAGGAAATAAACAGTTTGACGAGACGTGGGCTGAGTTCAGAGGAGGAAGATGCTTGCACCAAGACTCAAAGGGTCGGGAGGAGCAAACCACTGATGAGCGTTACGGTGAACCCCAAGTTTCTCTTCAAAGAGTCAGTATGTCAGTATTTCAGCTCTCTTATGCTTTAAATCTCTACTTCCGTGTAATTCCAGTAAACAACATTCTCCACCGGTTCCTCAGTAGTTCACATCTGCTCCCCCTCCCCACTTCCATCCTGACTCATCCCCGCCACCTGATCACCCCTGGCTCAGGGCTCTGACACGCCGGTCACCGTCCTTCCCGCCAAAACACTCACCCTGCCACTCCAGCTCGGAACCCTGTTCTTTTTAAAAGAGCCAGTTGGGATTAGTCTATCTTGTGCGGTTTAACCCTAGCCAATAGGGGTGACACAGCGGCAGGGACAACTCCCGTCAGGCTTCAGTACCCCGTCCCCCTGTCCAAGCGTGCAGCGGCCATTGCTTCATTCGTGCGCCACACCCTTCAATGGAAGCAAACGGCCTTGCTGAGGGGACTTATCTTCGAGTGCTATTTCTTTTGTGGCATCAAAATTTTACTTATAACAAGTGGGAGGGGCATCCAGGTGGGAAAAGGCCTGGAGGAACCTAAAGAGCCTCCAGTGATTGAGGAGCTGGAAGCAGGTCCCTCTGGATGGCGCTTAGCACAAAGTGAAGTGAGGGGAGGGGACAGAGACAGACAGGAGGGTACGAGCAGATGGTGACACGTTGGCCTGGACTGGTGGTGAGACAGGAGCTATTGGAAATTTCTCACCTAACATTTTTCTTTTTGAGACAGAGTCTCGCTCTGTTGCCAGGCACCATCTCGACTCACATACTGAACATACTCACAGGTGCCTCCCTGGAGTTCCCAGGCTTGCGTGACAAAGGCGTCAGTACTCTCACCCACAGCGTTAGCACAGCACTTACGTGAACAGCGGACCACAGGGCAACAAGTCCTAATATTAACATGTGGAGGGAGAGACGGAGCTTCAGAAGCCTTTGCGAAACCGATCTGGAGCTCTGCAGGGTCCGGGTGAACAGCTCTGAGAACTGATGGGACCGGGTCACTGGTAGAAAGAAAGGGACTTGGGTCAGATGTTGTTAGAAAGACACACTGGGATAGACAGGAAAGAACAAATTTAGAAACCCTGTCCCTATCTTTTTAGTCAATTTCCTAGTCAATTTCCCAGAGCTTAAACAGCTGTTTCCGGAGAGGTGGCATTACAGGTGGGCTAGAGCTATGTGCGTGAAGAAGGAGAACAGATTTTTTAACAAGAGGCATTTCTATGAAAACAGAAGAAAAAGTTTACTGTCGGACACAATGTATCCAGATGTCACACTGAAAGCCTATTTAGTTACAGAGGAGGAAGGCCGTGGCAGTCTGATGCATTGTTCTCACCTGTCTTATAAGGAGTAACTTCAGCTTCCTGGGCCTCAGGAAAAAGATAGTAGCAATTTCATTGTGGCCAGGTCAGAAAAAAGTTTGGTGACTTATAGCCCAGAAAGAATTCAGAACTCAACTCATATTGCAGAAAACAATAAAAAACTCAAACACGAGGGACAAGACTGGACTCTAACCGCAGGAGTACTACAGCTTTTCTGAAACATTCTTCTCTCTTTGATCTCCACTTTTATTCAAGACAAATCATAGCAGAACAAATCTCAGTCTTATTATGCTTGGCCCGACTGTTTGCACGAAGTGGAGCAAGAATGATTATTTGCCATATAGGCTCTTTTTAAAATTGGCTTCGCTGAAACTTTATTCCATAAGGAATCTCAGATTAGACTTTTCTCTTTTTTTTTTTTGAGACAGAGTCTCACTCTGTCGCCAGGCACCAGGCAGGAGTGTAGTGGTGTGATCTCGGCTCACTGCAACCTCCGCCTCCCGGGTTCAAGCAATTCTCCTGCCTCAGCCTCCCGAGTAGCTGGGACTACAGGCACCCACCCCCATGTCCAGCTAATTTTTGTATTTTTTAGTAGAGACGGGGTTTCACCATGTTGGCCAGGATGGTCTCGATCTGTTGACCTCGTGATCCGCCCGCCTTGGCCTCCCAAAGTGCTGGGATTACAGGCGTGCAGATTAGACTTTTTAAAAGTCTAGGATTTATCCTAGAAGCCACAGATTATCTGTGCTCGCAAATACTATATGAATTGGGTGAATTTCCCTCCTGTAGGTCAAAAGATAACTTGGGTCTCCTGGAGCTGTCAGAAAGTGACATTCTTTACTTACCGTAGATTAGGAATCCCATACAGAGACTACACAGACAAGTTATGAAGCCAGTACCCCCAAGGGGCTTTTATTGGCTAAGTCAACTTTGATTCCTTAAAACAGTCTGTTTATATTTGAACATAGGTCATTCCAGTGAAACTTTTGGTAAAATAACCAGTGTCTCCAACTGTATTCTCTCACAAGAGAAAACAGAATCCTATTTAACTTGTGCAAATTGCCATAAATTAAGAATACCCCAGCTGGGGTGGTGTCTACAAAAACATTAGCCGAGCACGGTGGTGTGTACCTTTGGTCTCAGCTACTCGGGAGGCTGAGGTGCGAGGATGGCTTGAGCCTGAGAGCTGGAGGCTGCGGTGAGCTGTGATCGCACCACTGCACTCCAGCCTGGGTGACAGAGTGAGATTTTGACTCAAAAAAAATAAAACCAATGTGCAAAGAAGGGTGTATTGACCCATAGTAAAAATCACTCACTGTGAGCAACTGCCAGCAGCCGTTTCAAAGAGTATCTCTCTTATCCAGCTGTTACACACTAAGGCTACATCTTCTTACAATGCAAAGTAACTCAGTTGACAGAAGTTTTTACAGAGGGAGAGCAGGGGCTTTAAAACAATAGCTGTACACATATAGCCTAAGTATTTTATTTTACTTATTTTTTTTAGATAGAGTCTCATTCTGTCGCCCAGGCTGGAGTGCAGAGGCAAGATCTCAGCTCACTGCAACCTTCACCTCCCAGGTTCAAGCAATTCTCCTGCCTCAGCCTCCTGAGTATCTGGGACTACAGACACCCGCCTCCATGCCCAGCTAATTTTTGTATTTTTAGTAGAGATAAGGTTTCACCATGTTGGTTAGGGTGGTCTCGAACTCCTGACCTCAAGTAATCTTCCCACCTCAGCCTCCCAAAGTGCTGGGATTACAGGCATGAGCCACCGCACCCGGCCTAGCCCAAATATTTTAAATCTCATATTATCAGATTTAAACTGGGACAAGCAGACAATATTTCTGATTTTTTAACTTTTTTTTTTTTTTTACCAAAGGTAACCTCCTACATGAAATTATTAATAAGTTAACAAGTTGTTGTTTTTTGTTTTTTGTTTTTTTTTTTTTTGCGATGGAGCGTCACTCAATCTGTCTTCCAGGCTAGAGTGGAGTGGCACAATATCAGCTCACTGTAATCACCACCTCCTGTGTTCAAGCAATGCTACTGCCTCAGTCTCCCGAGTAGCTAGGTCTACAGGCATGGGCCACCATGACCTGCTAATTTTTGTATTTTTAGTAGAGATGGGGTTTCACCATGTTGACCAGGCTGGTCTCAAACTCCTGGCCTCAAGTGATCTGCCTGCCTCGGCCTCCTGACGTGCTGGAATGACAGGCATGAGTCACTGCGGCTAGTCAATAATACGTCTCAACTAAAGTTATGACACCCGCAGATGCATGTGGTGTGTCAAAGAGATGGTGAGCAGTTTTTGCAACGTTTAGAATCTCCCCAAAGGTAGTGTTATGGGACCTTTGAAGTGTCGTTTTTCTGGCCAGAAACCTCTGTGGCCAGCGGTGCCTCTGCCCGACGTTCGCTCAGGCTGCTGGGCTTGTGTTGCCCACTTGCCCTGGCAGGCTGTGCTTGGCTCTTGCTACCAGCCTGGGTCCCACACCTGCCAGGGGATACTCAGGTGTGGAATGGCCAAGGGTGTGTGAGGAAACGTGCGGGCTGGCCACTGAGCACAGTCTGACGTGCCAGCTGCTACAGCGGGGTGGGCGGGTCCAGGTGCTGGCACAGGTGCCAGTTCTCTGCGAGGCTGTGGCCCCACCGGGTGTACCACAAGCAGCTTCCACAGCCAGCACTGGGGAACATGAACAGAAGCTTGGAGATACCAGGAACCCCAGGACCAAAGGAGGGAGTCACGGCCCCGGCTCGGGGACTCCCAGGTCTGGATCCCTGAAGGGCTGCAGTTCTTCTCTGCTTCTCTTTGCCCACACCGTGATGAGTGACGGCCGTGTTACCACCCTGTTTGTGTTACAGCTCTTTTAGCGCCACCATCGGATGGGTCCCAAGTTCTTGTCCTGCAACCGAGAAGAATGAAGCACGCAGACAGGTGGAGGCTGAGCAAGACGAAGAGGAGCTTAACCGAGCAGCAGGACAGCTCAGCCTCCCATGTGGGCAGCTCCCGTCCACAGCCAGGTGTCTAGATGAGTGCTCAGCTCCTAGCAGAGAGGAGACCCTGGAGTGGGCAGCTCCTCTCTGCAGCTGGACATCCCGACATCTGCTCTGCTCTGGCTGAGCTCCTGGCTCTTATGGTCCTCAGAGGGGAGGAAGTGTGCACCGATTGTCCCATGGGTGGCCATGGGTGGGCCCAGAAGAGGCACACAAGTTCCCACTCTGGTCAGCAGGACTGGCATCCCTGGCCTGAAGGTGGGGCCTCACCAAGGACCCACCCCCTTCAACCCAGGAGTTTGCCTCCTGCCCCTGTCCATGGCGCCCAGACTGCTAATGCCATGGGGCACCCGCAGGCCAGCACCAGGCTGTCCTTTCCCCCCTCAGTCTCCCTCCTGTGCTAGTTGGCACCCAAAGTCCGGAGGGGGCCGAGGCAGTAGGGGGCTGGTGTGTCAGCACTGCCCTGAGCCTGTGCACCCGGGCTCACCCCACATTGCTCTGAGATCAGAGTTGGTGCCAGCAATGGGGAGAAGCCAGGCAGCAGAGCAGGCACTTCCGAGCCTGCAAGGGTTGGGGGGTGCCTTCCTGGGCCCCCACAACTGCAGGGATGCATGGCCCTGTAGCCAAGGTTTGGGCAGCAGCAGCTGTGCCCAGTGTGGGCGAGGCAGCGGCAAGGCCCGGGAGGCCCAGGTCTGCAGTTGGGATGTGGTGGCTGCAGCTGCACCTGGCGGGGCGGGGCTCCCACCTGCTCCCAGGTCCCGAGAGTACAGGGATACCATGTCTGCAGCTGTCACTTGGCAGCTGCAGTGGCACCGGGCAGCTCCTGCCTCAATTCAGAAGGGGTGGTGCACCCGCTTGTCCCTGGCTCCTGCTGGCTCCATGGGGCATACAGCTCCAGCCATGCCTCCCCAATGCAGCTGGCATGATGGAAGCAGTCGCTCCACAGCCCACTGGTGCCATTAGTAGTTCAGAGAAAGAAAAATTCAAGACAAGAGATCAAAAGCTATCAATGGAGGGAAAATAATCAATAAATGGCAAAAATCCCACACATATTAAACCAGAAAGGACTCATTCCATCAGCCAGAAATCGACCCCGCCACTATTGTGAAGAGCAAAGCCCACTGGCACAGCAGCTCATGCCTGTAATCCCAGCACTGTGGAAGGCTGAGGCGGGAGGATCACTTGGGGCCAGGAGTTCGAGATCAGCCTGGGCAACATGTTGAGACCTCGTCTGTATAAAGAACTCTACATATATTTATATTTTATATTAAACAAATTTATATTATACACTATATAAAAATATATTTATATAATATAGAGAGATAATATAATGCATATAACATAAATATATTTTTAGAGAAAAAAACGACAAAGTCTTAGTGACTGAGCTACGGCCTGGGGCAGTTGCCATTGGTTTTCCCAGAGAGAGTCTAGGACAGGCTGGGCGCGGTGGCTCCCACCTGTAATCCCAGCACTGTGGGAGGCTGAGGCAGGCGGATCACAGGTCAAGAGATCGAGACCATCCTGGCCAACAGGGTGAAACCCCGTCTCTACTAAAATACAAAAATTATCTGAGTGTGGTGGCGCTCACCTGCAGCCTCAGGTACTTGGGAGGCTGAGGCAGGGGAATTGCTTGAACCCAGGAGGCGGAGGTTGCAGTGAGCCAAGATTGTGCCACTGCCCTCCAGCCTGGCACCTAGCGACAGAGCAAAACTCTATCTCAAAAAAAAAAAAAATAGTCTAGGACAGTAATCTTCAAGCTTTCAAAGGATTTTAACTGCTCAAGAGGATTCTTAAAGCTAAACATGACACTATTATGTG